>JAUMHB010047892.1:0-17108 GCA_032359685.1 Pittosporum tobira
AATAGCACAAAATTCATTATAAACACAACTACTTGAGATATTATAAATTACAATTAGCGTACTAGAAAATGAAGAAAATCATTTTAATGTCTTAGCTTAATATAAACAATAAAGATTTAGATCACAAAACTTGTAGTCCGTACTTGGCACAGGTTAATAGCCTAGTGCTTCATTGAAAAATGAAAATGACAAATAATATGGACCAGAATCCATTTATTCTCTTAAAACATACATTATATTGGAATAGAGGGAGTATTATTTTTCACACATATTAAAAAAAAATTCATTTAATATATTTATGTATTAATTTGTGAAAATTAAAATAAAAAATGAATTAAATTGAATTTGATAATGATAGTTGAGAATAAATAGTATCTTAAGTGTCAATAAAATATTTTTTTCTTTTAATATTTTTCTTTTATCGAGCATAATGATGCCAATCAAGTTCTAATAAATTTGAATATGCAACATTAAATAATTCTTCTTTCTCGATCTTAGATGAATTGTTGGAATTGGTCTAAAACGCTATACGACATTAAAAAAGGGCTATTGCTACAGTCAAAAACTAAGAAAATACTCCCTTTATCCTAAAAAAAAAAATGAGTTTAGATATCATTTTTATCGTCCCAAAAAGAATGACTTAATCTACCACTTTTAATTTGTAATTACTTTCTTATTCTTACTTTATGTCACATCAAAACTCTCATTTTCTCTCTCTATCACTATAAAATACATTTGTAAGAACAATTTTGTCAAAAAAATATACTCTCTCCTTAAAAGTTAGTTTTCTTAATTTGCGTATTTTACCAATTTTACTCATTCTTTTTGGGACGGAGGGAGTATTATTTATACCCGTGCCTACAAGATCTTTTTATCAATGTGAGGATCTTTGAGGTCAATTTAATCTTTTACTTTTATCAGACTTTTTATTAAAAAAAAGTTTAATTTTTTTATTTATAAAAGGATATTATTTATACTATTTGAGGGAGAGTATACTTTACTTGAGCAAAGAGGCATTCTTCCTAAGGCTGACAAGAACTGGCTAGAGGCCTATAAGTCGGCCCAATCAGCCCAGTTATAATTTGTAGACCGTAGAGTTTAGCCCAGATGTTTATTCCAACAAATGGTAAATTTATTCAAATCAGAGTAACTTTTTCCCGCGCAAAAAGAAAGGCAGGCGCCGCCCAATTCGAAAATAGTCAAGAAACGCGGTCTAAGTGGAGCCACGTAGTCAACCCAACGCGCAAAATAACACGTCGGTGTCACTCCATTACTCCACTTTCACCGACGCTTTCCCCACACCTTCCATTGAATTCGTCAGCTGTTCTCTCCCCACCTTCTCCACTACAAATCTCATCAAAAATATCGGAACTCTTCATAAATTACATTTCTCTATATTTCTCTTTTCATTCACACGTACAGACGCATATATATATTGTTGTTTGGAGAATCAGAGGAAGTTTTTAAGCATTGAAGATACTATATTATATGGATATGGAGGAAGAATGCCGAACACCGAGGCAACAAGAATATCGGATTCCGGTAGCCTTGGAATGTCCACCGGCGCCGAGGAAAAAACCGGCACCGGGAAGGAAGCAGGAGAGACCGAAGAAAGGGTATTTTCAGCCATATGATCTTGACACTCTGTTTGCCATGGAATCAACAAGACCAGAAGCTTTTGTTAGTAATTGAAGCCATGATTGATGACATGTACTGTTATAGTCTTTAGAATATACTAGGTAGTGTGTCCCAAACAGCTGGACTCAATTTAGTCTCCCCTCTCTAATTTCTCTTTCTATTTTCTTATTTTATTTTATTTTATTTTTTTGTTTCTGGGTTTGAAATTTGTAGTCCATAGATAAATTATTTCAATTTTCATTCTTTTATGTATTGAATATCAGGATGTTTACTTGTATATTTTCATGGATCCATTATTTTTGAGTCCTCCAATTAATCCCATCAGTCAATCTTGCATTGAATAGTACATGCACTTAACTTGCGGAGTTTGAATACCAAATGTCAATTTAGTCCATCAAAGTAATCACAACCAAATGTCAATTCAAATTATAAATATTATCTTCGTATTATAAAGAATGTCACAAAATTAGTATTTAGAAGGCCCTATAAATAAATAATATTTTTATTTAAAAATATAATTTTAAATAAATAATATATTAAAAATTTGTTGAGTTTAGAAATTGAAGAAAATGTGGGAACTAGACATCTAACAGCTCAACTTTCTCGGCAAATCTGGCCAGAAAATATTTTTCATTCTTTTGCCTCTTTTTTCTTTTCTTTTCCTTTATTTTCTTTTGCTTGAAAACTCACAAACAAAAGAATTCTTTTTTCTTGCATTTTCTTTTCTTTTCTCTTGGAATCTCAAACTCAGGTGTAAATCACTCAAAAGAGAAATTAAAGTTCATTTTCCGCATAGCGAGGATTTTTGTCCCGGGGACTGATATTCCGTAGGCTCTCACTCGATAAGTCAGGTGGCTGCAAGTGTGCAACCTGTAAGTGATATTTTTGGGTTTTATTAAATAAAATTTGTGAAATTTTAAAATTCAAATTATATAATATAAATTTATTAAACTTTTAAAGTACGTGTGTACTAGTATTTTATGCTTCATCCGTTTCAGATTAGTTGTAATGTTTTGACTTTTAATGAATTTTAAGAAATTTATTTGATTATAAAAAAAAAAAAATCTATATTGCCCTTTTAATATTATAATTTGAGAAAGCAGAGTAGTTGCTGAAGTGGTAACCCATAATATTGGACTAGTTGTTGAAGTTGTGAGTCATATTTGATAATAAGTTAGACAATTTAATTTATCAAACTTTTCTAAAATAGAAATGTCACAATAATTTTGGGACGACTAAAAGAGAAAAGTGTTATAATTATAATCTAGGACGGAGAGAGTATGACTTTACAACATTTATATTAATTAAAATAAAATAAATTTAAATTAAATTAAATTTAAATTTTATAATTTCACAGATATATTACATTAAAACGTATGAGTATATCTATTTTTGGAACGAATAGAGTAAGTACATAAGTCGATCCACTTACAGACCATAATTTCAGCGAAAATTGCAAGCGTTTTCTCATTGTTTCACTTTCGTCATGCACTTTGTTTCCCCCGTTTTACTGCATGAAAAATGCTTAATTACTAAGCAATTGAATTCTAATAAGCATTCTTCCTCCATAATCTCCTTGATTGGAGATTAAGCTTAGGTAAGATATGAATAATTTCTTAATTGCAAAGTAATAGTACTAGTTGGATATGGCCTACAACCAGAGGCCTGGCCTTGCCTAAAACTTAACATGAGTCCGAATAGGACGTGTACAGTCAAAGGAGGTCAACTTTACAAAGCCCAAATATATTGTCTTAAATTTAATTTAACGGTTATATTAAATTTAAATTTATTAATTTTAAAAATTAACTGTAAATTTGTTATGAAGTACAATCTTTAAATTGGATTAAAACAACATTTGGGACAACAAATTTAAACTCACTTTACAACTCCCAAGTTCCTTCAACAACCCTTTTCACTTTTTTTAATTAAATAAATTCATGATTTACTTGCATCGTAATCTTTAATTAGTTGTCAACATTCTTGATTAAACATTTAAATCAATTTGAAATCAAGAAAACAAAGTTGACTACAATTTACTTATTTTTAAAGAAACTTATTATTGTTTTTTCTAACAAACACCAAGAGAGTAGAAAGGTACGATGTGCATGTCACAGAAGGTATGATGCAGTATGTACAAACGAATATCGACATAAATGTCTACTTGGGAAATGGTGACAAATGCATATCGTTTAAGTGGTCAATTTGCTTGCTTAAAATTTAGAAAAAAAGTTATAATCATTCCAAACTTTTGCAAAACCACTTATTATGTTTATTAAAAATGCACAAATAGCTTGAGGACCGATGTCTGAATTGAAATTGGAATTGGTCTGGTCAAAGTCTGGTCAAAATCCGGACCGGTTAAGACTGAGTTATACTTTCAAAAGACCAAAAAAACTCAACATGCCGTCATATTAGGAGAAAGACCGGCCTAGTCCGGACCAGTCTTTGGACCGGTCATTATTAAAAACCGGTTTGGATAAACTCAGGCCGATCCTAAAAGCCCTATAAAAAGCTTGCATAAATTACCAAGTATTATAAAAAATTACTCTCTTTGTTTTCAATACTCTTTTTAAAAATTACTAAGTTTTATAAAAAAATAAGTTTACAAATATATAAATTACTAACTACCTAAAGTAAATAACTATGTAAAATAGTTAACTATATAAAATAACTATATAATTACATATATAACATAACTATTTAACTAATTATATAAAATAATTATTTTAACTAACTTAATAAAAGTAAAATCATAACTTACTAACTTAATAAAAATATTCTGAAAATTATATATAGAAAAATGAATTTAAATAATTTTATAAATAAAAAAAAATTAAAAAAAAAAAAGCCCGGTTGAGGACCGGTCCAAGACTGATAGTCCTCAACGGGACTCACTTTTTGATACATAATCTGGTCCGACCTGGCCTAGTCAACTAAAAAGACCAATCTGGTTTTTCTCAAATAAAGACCGGTCATAACAAACCTGGACTAAACTCCGACGGACCGGTCTTTTTATGCATCTCTAATGTTTTCTATCTTGGACATAAAGGATGTATACGTTCGAGTCCTAAAGCTAGGGTTTCCAAATTATAATCCATGCCTTAATAAATTGCCTCATGGGAAAAACTTGTAGTAATTATATTTCCTTGCATATATAAAAGAGCTCACACCCCAATAAAGTTTTAGTATAGTGGTTAGCATTGAAATCATGAGATTTTTTTTTATTATTAAGAGGTATTAGGTTCAAACATTCGGCACACAATGTGTAAATTTATCTTTTCACTTATTTATTAAGTGAACCCTTATTCCCTCCTCTAAGTGAGATTATTTTACTTATTATTATAAACTTAATGGTTCAGAGTCTTGATGTACTTAAAAACTTGGTGAAACTAATGCTATCATCCACTTAAAATAAAAATAAAAATGTAGAAGTTGTCATGATAACATGATTTTGAGGATCCGGCTCCCCTCCAATACCATCTCCCTCCAATTCCCTCCAATACCAACTTAGATTATTAACACATGGATATTTTTATTTTAATGGTGCAGATTTATTTTAATCTATTGACCTCTGACCACATAAGTTAACATAAGGTTAAATCAAATCTTCTCCAAAACTCTCATTCCATATATATCGTTCATTCTCTGCGAGAATTTATTCGGCGCTCAAACACCGTTGAATGTTCAGGAAGCCAGGTTGATCCAAAGGAAAACACCATTGAATGTTCAATTTGCAAAACTACATATTTAATTCAGTGACTTTTCCATGCTCCTGTACTCGAGAAAATTGTGTACGAGCTTGGTGTTTGTTTAAGGACTTAAAACCCACTTAAGTAATTGAATTGCTTCCTCATAAATTAATCCCCTAATTTTTTGTTTCTGGCTTTTCTTTTCCCCCGAAATCACAAAGTTACCGTCTGGGATTCTTCTACGGATTGTCAGGTCTGAAATTAGTTTGCATTTCAGTGAATTTTTTTCCGAATCAGACGAAATTAGTGAGTAAATTTGAGTGATTTTTAGGAATAAAATTGGAGAAATATTTTTGTTGTTAGTGGCAATTGAAAATGAAAAAAAAAATATGACGGAAAGAACGATATATATATAGAATGAGAGATTTCCCACGGAGAATGAACAATATATATGGAAAGAGAGATTTGAGGAAGATTTAATTTAACTTTATGTTAACTTATGTGGTTAGAGCTTAATATATTAAAATAAATTTAGACCATTAAAATAAAAATATCTATGTGTCAATAATGTATCGGAAGGAATTGGAGGGAGAGGGTATTGGAGGGGAGCCGAATCATGATTTTGACGTTTCATTAAAGAATCGATTATTGTCAAAATAGTATATTCTATATTGTATAGCTTACTTACTTACGATTTTCATAATCTATACATAGTTCAAATTTAATTAATGACGGTTTATTATTTATTATATCAAAGATAATAACATATTCTCTAACCATTTGCCTTTAAAAAATTATTTTCAATTTTTAAGAAGATGGATGAAAAATAATATTTAATTAATCAATTATGATTTTAATAATCTATATGGTCAATATTCTTGGTGAAAACTGAAAACTGCAGCTCTTCTAAAATTGATCATTTTCTTCTTTACAAAACAGGATTCCAAACTAAGTAATGCTTAATCAACCAAAATCTGACTTCAATCAATGTGATTAGTATGCTAAGTGACTGATCCTTCTAGTAATCCCAACTTACCTTACCAACACCCTAAAGTTCAGTGTGACCAACAGGCGACCAAAACCAAGCTCCCTGAATATATATATATATATATATATATATATATAAATAATTTTATTTAACATTTCCCTACCTCGTTCATTAAATAAAGCCCCTTGTACTGCCGCAGTTTTCAAAATTCATTCTTTAATATACCATATTTCCTAAAATAGAAAGTCAGAGATGGGTTCTGGTCATTTCTCTTCAATGGCTACCCTGATGATTGCTTTTTGTTTATTAGCACAATTTCCCGAGCTTGCATTCAGCAGAACAAGACATTACAAGTTCAATGTATGCCTACATGAAACTAATTAAGATTTTATGTTCTATTATAATTTATGCTCTAAATTAATCTAATATTTCGTTTTGTACCAGATTGTGTCACACAATGTGACAAGATTGTGCCACACGAAGCGCCTTGCTAGCGTAAATGGACGCTTCCCAGGACCTCGCATTGTAGCAAGGGAAGGCGATCGACTAGTCGTTAAAGTGGCTAACCATGTCAAAGAGAATATCACCATTCATTGGTATGGGTTATAGTTTTTAATTTTTTTGTTGCAATTTACTAGTTGACTAAACATAAATAATAAATTTTTGTAAAATTATTGATAATTATTATATATCATCTAAATCTATTCAGCTGTATGCCAACTAAGTTTATAGGGTTGGATTATTTTACACAAAAACGTACCAAATAATGCAGGCATGGTATTCGGCAACTTAGAACCGGATGGGCTGATGGACCGGCATATGTAACACAATGTCCGATTCAGACCGGCCAAACGTACATCTACAACTTCACCATTTCGGGACAGAGAGGTACTCTGTTTTGGCATGCTCACATCTCCTGGCTGAGAGCAACCTTATACGGACCGATCATTATCCTACCCAAGCGCAACGAATCTTACCCTTTCAAGAAACCCTACAAGGAAATCCCCATTATATTTGGTAACCAGCATGAAAATCCTAGAAAATTAGTCTATCTACAAGCTTCACTTAGCTCACTTTCTCAGCTTCTCTCTGTTCAGGAGAATGGTGGAATGCAGATCCAGAGGCTGTAATTAGCCAAGCTCTTCAAACAGGAGGTGGTCCGAATGTTTCAGATGCTTACACCATTAATGGTCTTCCAGGGCCCTTGTACAATTGCTCTGCTAAAGGTAGGCTCACTTTATCAATGAGGAGCTGCATTAAAATAAATAAATAAATAAAATAAAATAAAAAAGCGAAAAATAGAAAGGAAAAAAAAAAGAAGAAAGTATATCTACTTTGGCGAAAAAAAAAAAGAAAAAAGAAAACTTCAGGAGCTATTTCATGCTTCAATATGGTACCAGAGTCAGCTATGATGTGGTATTTTTCTTGCTTTCTATATACTGAAGGCAAAGTTTCATATTTGCAGATACATTCAAGTTGAGGGTAAAACCAGGGAAGACGTATATGTTACGTATTATAAACGGAGCACTGAACGACCATCTCTTCTTCAGTATTGCCAACCACCCCATGACTGTAGTTGATGCAGATGCAGTTTACGTCAAACCATTTGAGACCAATGTACTTTTTATCACCCCTGGCCAAACCACAAACGTTCTGCTCAAAACTAAATTAACTTCACCAAACGCAACCTTTCTCATGGCCGCTGGACCTTATTTCACCGGTGGCGGCACCTTTGACAATTCCTCTGTTGCTGGAATTCTCGAATATGAAGATCCATTAAATGAGCCGTACCCTAAAAAAGGCACGTTCTTCAAACCAACCCTACCACCACTCAATGCCACCAATTTTGTCATGAACTTCACGAAGAAGTTCCGCAGCTTGGCAAACGATAAATTCCCTGCTAACGTGCCACAAAAAGTTGACAAGCGATTCTTCTTCACTGTAGGACTAGGCACAAGCCCATGCCCTGCAAACATGATTTGCCAAGGACCTAATAATAGCTCAAAATTTGAGGCTTCGATTAACAATGTCTCATTTGCTCTTCCAGCAACTGCTCTACTACAATCCCACTTTTTCGGGCAATCTAATGGTGTTTACACAACAAATTTCCCAACGAACCCACCAAATGTATTCAATTATACCGGAACTCCACCAAATAACACCAACGTAAGCAATGGAACTCGTGTTATAGTCTTACCATTCAATGCTAGTGTCGAGTTTGTGTTGCAGGGCACCAGCATTCTTGGGGCAGAGAGCCATCCTCTCCACCTACACGGTTTCAATTTCTTCGTTGTTGGTCAGGGGTTTGGAAACTATGACCCGAACAAAGACCCAGCCAACTTCAATCTGGTGGACCCCGTTGAGAGAAATACGGCTGCCGTTCCAACTGGCGGCTGGGTCGCCCTTCGCTTCCTAGCAGACAATCCAGGTGAATCTTGCAGAAGAACACGCGTAAAATACCTAACAAAAACTACTTCCTCAGTCCACCAAAGAGTCACGTTTGCAAATTTTTATTTTTCACAAAAATATTTTTATAAAATATTTATATTTTTTTTTATAATAGTATAAAATTATATAATCCCGTCAAGTTTAATAGTATCACAATTTTATTATTATATTACTCCTATTAACAAAGCACACATACTTAGCAATAAATATGAGATAAAAATCAAAAACTAATATTTCTTCGAAGAAAATTAATATTTTCACAGTTTGGTATTACATTTGAAGTTTTAAAGTACAAATTTGTATTACTTAAAAAGTAAGACATGGTGGTAAAAATATCAATTTTTTAATAAAAATAGCTATTTTTAAATCAAAAACATATCCTTGAAGTTTGGAAAGTTTATAATTAAGACTATAATTGTAGAATGAGAGAGTATTTACAATAGGTATAGAGGATACATAATTTGTGCGCTGGTTCGAAGCTTAGGCGCTCATTATGAGACATGGGACTTGTCTAGTACTTCATCCGTCTCATAAAAAAATGACATGATTTGAATTTTTTAGTTAAATTAATTATTTTTTAAATTAAAATTACTATTAATTTATACATAGATAGCCGAACGAAACTATAATCATTAGAAACTACATCAAATGTACTTTTAGATCTAATTTTTGCTTGTTTAAATACATAAATATATAAGGTTAATTATTAGTTTGAAATTTGGTCAATTTGACCAAAAAATTCAAACTATGTCACTTTTTATGGGACGGATGGAGTACTAATTATCTAAATTGATTATAATTTATTTTTAAAAATTAACTGTTTTAAAATTATTTATTTTTGTTAATTTTAAAAGTTATAAGTTAAGTATAACAATATTGTCAATTTATTTTAAAAAATTAATCAATAGATATTTTTTTTAACTCATAATATATTTTAATTAACAAATAAACTATAAATTATTTTAAAATAAATTATGTCAAACAAATGCATGTATTTACTTCATACTTTGTGAACAGGGGTATGGTTTATGCATTGCCACTTTGAAGTGCACACAAGCTGGGGTTTGAGGATGGCATGGATAGTGTTGGATGGGCAGCTACCAAGCCAAAAGTTGGCGCCGCCCCCGGCAGATCTTCCAAAATGTTGACCATGATCATTTGATCCGGCTTGGCTTCGCAATTTTGAGTGCTCTTGTATATATTTATTTTTTAATTTATTTGTCTTTATTCAAGTTATGTTTATCTTTTGCTGTGTTTTCTCAAAAAACAATTTCGGATTTTTTTGTGTTTGATATGTTAAGAAAATTACAGTTAATCGAAAAATCATTTTTCCATCAATGGAAAATATATTTGTTATTTTAGAAAAATAATTTATAGATTTAAATTCGTAAATTATTTTTTGAAATTTTTTCTAAATGTTGTATCTTTCTCTAATTCTTCGAAAACACTTCTACTTTGACTCTCTTATGATATTTTTATTTATTTTAAATTAAACATATTTTCTTTACTATATTAATATATGAATAATTTAGTGGGTTTTTAAAAAAATTCTTGAAGTGTAATATATATTTCAAATTTCAAATATTTTTATTTTTAAAAATTTTAAAATTATTATTTTATTAAATTCATCCTACAAAATGTGAAAATTCTTGTTGCTAAACAATAGTTAAGTTTTTGCTTATAAAACAAAGTCAAGCTTTCATTAAATTTCATTTTATCACATCACAAAATTAGAACACACCTTACAATAATTAACAATAATATAGTTGCTAATTTTTTTTGGACCACAAAATATAAAAATATATTTTTCGCTTCATTTTCAGGTTAACAACCAAACATAAAAAAAGATATTTTCCTAAAAAATAATTTCCTGAAAAATATATTACCAAAAAATAATTTTTAAAACCACATTTTTCCTCTATCAAACTTAGCCTAGAGAGACACCTGATGTACATTTCCAGAAAACATTCTATACTAGAATTATGACTAAATAAATAGACACTTGATGTACCCGGAGAGAATGAGCTTTTTGTTGAGTGATACAGACAATAATTCATGAGAATGCTAGACTGGTAACCTGCAAGATATATATATATATATATATACAGAGAGAGAGAGAGAGAGAGAGAGTTAAACTTGTTGTGGGACTGTAATCATCAATATTAATTTTCATAATTTAAAATCTTATCCAAAGGTTTAGATTCATCATCGTCTGCCAAATAACAGCGTACATGCCAGTCTGCCAAATAACAGCGTACATGCCAGTATTAATGACAGATAATAAATCTAAATCGTTTGATAGGTTTTTAAACGGTGAAAATTAAGATAGTTGACTAGAGTCCTATAGCTAGGTCCAACTATGGATCTCGACCCTATGTGTGTGTATATAGGTTCTGGATCCAGTTAGGACACAATAGTCAACTACTTTAACTTTCACCATTTAAAATATTATTCAGCAATTTAGATTAATCATCGTTCCCAGTAATATTGGCGGACATCCGCCAGTATTAATGACGAACGATAATGAATCTAAATCGTTAGATAAGATTTTAAACGATGAAGATTAAAGTGATTGGTCACAGTGTTATAGCTAAATCTAATCCGTACTTATATATATATATATATATATATAGAGAGAGAGAGAGAGAGGGAGAGAGAGAGAGAGAGCCATATATAAGGGAAAAGAGCACACCTGTAACACTATGCACACTGCCATATGATAACACTAGTGAGATGTGCCCGACACTAGCAGCAACGAAGTTCATTGAATTTTCTTGAAAATAAAATATGTTTACGAGAAAATGGATACTAATACCATCTCAAATAAGAAAAACGTGTTATCATCAATATTTGGAAGCCAATCGCACATATAATGAGTCGAGGGCAATACGAATGAAATATTAATCAGAGTTATCTCGCATATTAGTACAAAATACTGTACATACATCCGTCTGTTAATCACTATAAGATTCAGTTACAACAGGAATATTCAATACTAACACAAATAACAGAAGTAATTAATTATTCTTTATTACAGCATAAGTTTGGAAAAGTACTGCTCGAACTCTTTGTCAATCGTAAGTTTCTCAGTGGTTGGTTCGGTCTCTGCATCCAAACAACGGCAAAGTATTAGTAAATGACAAAAACAATCTTACGCGAGGTAAACTAGTTTTGCACTGTCCATATGGATTTGTTAGCAAGAATGACAGAAAGAAGCTGAGATTAATTACCAAGGAAAGAAAAAGATGAAAGGGGCATATATAATCTTCTTACCATGGTTGTTGACATCCCATCTTCCAGATGAAAGAACAAAATTATTTGGTTTCCCGCCACTAGAGTAGAGCAAATCTTGAAGCTCCTTATCTTTAGAGTGCACAATGCTGTCAAATCCGTAGTCTGAGCAACTGTAATCTTCATTATTTTCATATGCTAGGTGCTGCTCATAATTAAATGATGAAGATCCAATATCATAATCATCCATAAATGGTGATTTGTGCTTCTCAGCACTTGATTTTGTCACTGATCTGCTTTCCAAAGAATACATACTATTTTTGTAACAGTCTTCGACCCAATTAACAGATGGGGTGGATGGAGGCTCAACTGAGCATGTCTTCCAAGACTGCAAGTCGGACATTATAGAGTCAGCATCTCCGGCAATGCTGTTGCTACCATTTCCAGACTCTAGTTCTGATTCAGTGTCTCTTTCCATTCCATCTATTTTCCCGTCTATTAAGACAGCACAGATGTCTTCGGTTTTTGGAATTCCGTTACCAAGTTCTAAAGTTAAGCCTCGATCCCAACAGTTATGCTTTGGCAGGGGCAAGCCCAATTGCTCCGCTTGTAGTTTTCTTTTCTTGTTCATGTAAACAATGCCGGCTTGCAGTACTTTGTGGACATCAACACTGGGAGTGGCAAGTAAAAATTCAATAACCAAATTTACAAAATAAGTTCAACATATAATTAAGTCGTACAAAAAACATTTCCATGCTCTCTGGAGAGAAGTACAAAACCATATAGGATTGTATAAATCTTTTAGTGCTCTCTTATCCGTATCTTAGATTAAGAAAACAAACTCCAATACCAGCAGAATTTCTATTAGACCGAAAAAAAGATAGCGATTATCAACTCTATCTGGAAAGAAAGGGAACCATAACTAGATCACATTACATGGGTTCCAAATGGTACCTTGGCACTCTTCATTCGTTCCACGAAAAGAGTCTCATTTTTTTTTTGATAATATATAAAATGACACAAGTGCGATCACTTCTAACCTTAACACCCTAGGGGTTAAGTTGGAACAAAATATACATAAAATTTGTAAATCTTGCAAATAAGACTATTTTAGTGGAACAAAGGGAATATAATATTCTCAGTGTCCCACAAACACACACCTAACACGAATAAATATTCAATACAACAATGACACCACGTCATCATGCTGACGTGGTATCACATTACTTGCATCAATTTGGAGAGAGAAATGTGTGGGTCCTAATTGGTTAATTCTCTTCCTTCCCATGATTGGTCAATGAAGATCCACTACATTTTTCACACATTTCTCCCTCCAGATTGATTGATGTGAGTAGTGAGCAAGATGACATGGTGTCACTTTGTATTGAATATCTACTCAACCTAACACGAATGAATTTTTCCTGTAGCTTACCCATGATTTTCAACGATCTATATAAATAATCATAAACCTATAAACCCTCCTTGTGCTGCGATCTAAGTGGATTCCTGCTCCCTCTGGTCCATTAGTTGAGGACAGGTAGTCATCCGATCGGATCAATTGACATACATTATAATCTACTTTACGGAAATACAACTTCATTTAAAGTTCCACCAAATTGCATATCAACCACCACCTCTACCCACCCACTCACAAAATTCTCAGTAAACATTCAATGACTCCAAATATTGTCACATATTCATTAATAATGCAAAACAGATGGCTAGCTTATTCTCACAAATTCAATCATCTCAAAAGGAAAAATTCCAGGAATAAATAAATACGGAGTGGAAAATTAATCAATCTTTGCTTTGGATCCGAATGAGAGACCCATTTAAAATATTTCCAATTACCATCATATCCTCGAGAAAAATTAAGACTTTCAGTTAGTTTGATAGTAACACCAGATGAAAAAGTGAGCTAAAACTATGCAATAAATATTTAAAGGTGATCAGACATGAGAATTCAAGAACAAGAACAGAACTCAAACCTGCTAAATTCAGATGGGTTGCAGAGATCTTCCTCCATTTTTATGATACAAAATAATTAAGAGGAAAAAAAATCTGATCTTGAGAGAGTTCCAACTCCAAAACAGCCCCAACTAAATATTAAAATTTTGCTCTCATGATATGAATGAAGTCGGTGAGGGGAGTGAAGCTTCTACTTGCTGATTTGGTCCATTGCTTTCTATCCCATTATAACTCTTGGGTACTTACTTTTCTGTTAGCTCCGTGATGTCTAAACAACGCTCGTTTGAATAGCGTGTCAAACACTATCCTTAATCCCACTAGTTGACTATTTTAAGAAAAAAATTTACGAATAATCACAATCATGTTCTCATAATTAATTTAATAAATAATTATTTTTAGGAAAATGAAACTTTCTTTGGAAAAAAAAAAATGTAGGGTAAAATTATTATTATTTTTGATATATTTCAAAATTAAATAAGAAAATTATAATAACATTCTTATTTATAAAAATACCTTCATGCCTCCTATACATATTGCAATAGTGATTCTCTATAGGAGTATTAAAGAAGTATATTAGACTACCGAATAATTATTTAAATTGTATTTATTATTATAATATTAAATAGTAAAGTGGAGTTCGTAATAATGGACAATAATATTGAAATAATAATTAAAATAATAAATTATTTTTAATAAAATATGAGTAAATTAAGCAAAATTTATTTTATTAAATTCTCTAAAAATGATAAAATAATAATTTTTGGCACAATTTATTTCAAAAAAATGTTGTAATGTAATATTTCTAGGATGAATTGAATGAAACATAATTTTAAAATTATTTCTAATTTTGGCTGGCGTGGAAAAGTCTTTTTTGGGGAATTTTTGACTTCCACTCCATATCTATAACCTCTTTCTCTAAAAGAGAAAATGAAATTTAGAACGCGGCCTTATTGGCTGCCAAGTGTTTTTTTTTTTTTTTAAATTTTAATAAATTTAATTAAGCTTTTAAAATTTAAATTATAATATAATTTTATAAAATTTTCAAAATTTTAACATAATGATATTTTATATGAAATTTATAACAATGATTTTAACATCAACTAAAATAAAATAAATTTATCTTAAATTTAAATTTATAATTTGGAGTAAGCGTATGTATATGCGATTCATAACTACTTTATTTTTTAGTATTTTTTTTCTCAACATTTTTCAACAATTATTATTATTAAATTTTATGATTTCAAAAATTTATTTACTTAAAATACATAAGTATTTTTAATTTTAAAATAGATAAAGTATTATTATACTATACACTTTTTTTTTTGGTAGAGTAATAATTTATATTATGTCGTACTATTTATACTTACTCATTTTCAAAATAGAGATATTATTAAATTCTATTTTATTTTTTAAGCATTTCATATGAACTACTTCACTATACACATGATAATTTTTCCATTTACTCTTTTTCTTTCCAATTTATTTTATTCTAGCAAAATAAGTCTCTTTTATACTTACTCCTTTTTTTGTAAACTTTACTAAAATTAAATTTAAAAACAGATATTTAGAATTTTATGTAACTTAATAATATTACATAAAATATTTGTGATAAATTGTTAGAATATATGTGACGCTCCTAAATCTGAGTATCCACAACCCGACTTAAATTGTCAATTATTTTGGAACAAAATAAATTATATAAAAATATACATGACTTTATTATAAAGTACACAATATTATAATAAATTACGCAGCGGAACATTTATACAACTGTACTAACTGGACCTCTAGTTCATAACCCCAATATCTCTTATATCAATTATTTTAACCTAAAATGAATATGAGACAAATGAGTGAACTCATATAGCTCGGTAAAAAATATAGGACTAAGAATAACTGAAAGAATAAAATTATCCTTATTCTTATAAGTCAGTAAATTGAGTGTAAATAAGAATATAGACATATGAAATACTGTCAAGTGTAGCTGTATGAGAAAATAAAGCACAAAAATAAAGCAGTTATGAATGTTTAAATTCTCAAATCTTTAAATCGTCATTAGGATATCATTATCGGACATACGAGCATACGTGACTTTACCACACAGGTAACGCCACCATTTTCATACGTATTTGCCTTAGGTCAAAGACAATCATAATTTAGTAATCCTGCTACACATGATACGTGATTTTACCACACAAGTAAATGTCACCCATATTATAAGTCTTTGCTTCGACCAAATATAATCATAATTTAATAATTATGTCACACATGTCATAATATAATATATGTACATCATTACCATTTAGGCTAATACACCTATAATTAAATCTGAATTCGAAACCTGATAATCACTTATATAATTAAGATGCGACATTTAACATCTGTAACGAAAGTAGCTAATTATCAACAAGATAAGAATCAATGAATTTAGGAATTATTATTACTTAAAAAGTAGTAACAATTGTCCAACAATCAAATTGTCAACATATGTTTAAAGTTAATTATAATATTCAATCACGAGATTTCCAAAATTGAATAAAATATTTATGTTCAAAGAGGAATTGATATCATAACGTAAATGTCAATTGATATTCCTTCAAGTGGAAGTAAAATGATAGTACTGCTTACCTTAAGCTTATTCCGTAACCGTAATGTTATAACTTCTTATGAGTAGTTGATTAAAAAGTTTCTTACACTACCATAGTACCACTTGTATTCTCTTGTAAAAATAATTTTTGTAACATTCTAGAAATACGCACAAAAATTTTGTAATATCAAATAAGCACTCAATATAGCATGATGAGAATGAAGTAATGTGTGAAAATTATTCTTCTCAAGCCATCTATTTATACTAGAATTTTGCCAAACTTTTTCAAAATAATTCACCCGACAATTTCAAAATAGCTTTATGTCTACTGTTTTATCTTCTTTCAAAAAAATTTCATCTCATCCATAAAACACTAATTTTTGTCTCTAATAATACTAATATGTCAAAACTCATTTTCATATTTTATATCCATTATTATGTTTTGTCTGCAAATAATCATAACATGCCAAAATTTTATTTTATTGTGACACCCCCAAATCTGGGCATCCACACCCCGACTTGGGTTGCCAATTTATTATTAAATCCATGACTTACAAAT
>JAUMHB010047903.1:0-17107 GCA_032359685.1 Pittosporum tobira
TTTTGTCGAAAACCAATAATTTTATTTAATACCTCAAAACATCATATTTATAAAGTTAAAATATCGGGTTCTTACATATAATATATTCAAACGAGTCCGTAATAACTTTAGAAGGGCTGAGTTCCGAGCCAGGGCAACAACATATATTGCAGGTATATATAGCCTTGTCTTTATCTTTGTGCTAAGGTCCATAGGGGTCCAGCGCCCGGTCGTCTCTGTACTCGAAACAAGTGCGTTACAAAGGTGGGGTCGACTTCAGTTGATGGGGGGCTGAATTTGGACAATAAATATTCAATGTAACGGAAGTGCTAAGTTATTCTATTAATGTGATATTATCCAATTACATTCTTTTAGAGAGAGAGAGAGAATGAAATTTTGATCGATGAATCACAGGAGGAGAGAGATAATGAAATAGTTATGTTTCAAATATTTCTCTCTCTAAAATAAATATTATGTTATCATAATAAGAATCGTATATCTGTTGTATTAAATATTTATTCGAATTATGGAATAGTTCGAGTGCGTGATAATATATGGGCGAGGGCGTGTGTTTATAAAAGAGAAACTTGACTAACCGTCTTAATCTTGAGATTTAAAAATCATTTGACTTCACTTTTAATATCTCATTAACATTTATGACAAATTTATAGCACAGTTGGTAAACCTCGAAATCCGCAACATTCAATAATGAACGCATAATGTTCTCCTAAAAGCAAGGAAAAAAATAAAAAAATCTTAACTATAAATATAATTTGACAAGAGTTTTAAATATAGAGCATAACGACAGATTTAAATTTACGTTTAATTCATAATTTTTTTTTTTTAAAATTAAGAATTTATTTTTACGTTAATTGATTTTATTGCATCAAGTATCAATCGTCAAATCATGAAAATCTCGAGGAATTTAATTACATCTATTTTTATGACGTCTTCAAAAAAAATAAATAAGAATAGTGTTTAAAATAGTTTATCTCGTACAAACTTTAGAATTACCATAAAATTGAAACTGTATTCACTCAAAAATATTCCTTTTCACATGAATATGATATTTACTTATTTAAGTGAGGAGGACTTTTTTTAAAATATTTAATTGGATTTTGATCCCTCTATGATAGTAAGCTTTGCTTTCTTCATCCATACTCAGCTTATACATTTTTTAAAACCTTTGCTTGTAGGAGTATATAATTAGATTGTTAACGGTGATAAATTTTATTTTAGTGACAAATTATATAATACTATCATATACATAAAAAAAATGTATAATTAATTTACATTTTATTTATTTTTGTTAAACATATTAAAATGTTAATTGATACATGTCAATGAAATTTTTTATTTTAAGCGAAAATGAGTTAAACGTGTGTTGGAGAGCCAAATTTGTACTATAATTTATTGATGAAATTTTTTTCTTTTATTATTTTCTATTTATAGAATTTATATATATGTTTTATGGTAACCATGAATTAATATAGTAGTTTGTTCAGAATGATCTTGATCATTAAAATTAATTTATCACATGTCAATTTTAATTAGGAAATACTCATCTTTTACAAAAAAAATTGGCCTAGTTTGATTTTTTAAAATCAAATTGACCAAATTTTAAATTAATAATTAACCATATATATATATATATATAAGTATTCAAACAAACAAATATTAGATCTTGGATTACATTTAATATATTTTTTAATAATTATAATTTTGTCTTTTATCTATATATAGATTAGTAGTAATTTTGAATCAAAAAATAATAAATTTGATAAAAAAAATTCAAACTAAATTAATTTTTATGAGATAGAAAAATATGATATTTTTGTAGAAGAAATGATATATACACTCTATGTTAAATGACATAAATATCTTTCACATGTATAACACCTTTGTACTAGATATATTTCATTATATGTAATATAATAATATTTATGTCATCTCTTATTTTTAAAGAAAAAATATTAAAAAAATATTTTTGAAGTACATATATTATTTTTCTTCTTGAAAATTTTTTAAACAAAATAAAATATCAACTTTATTCATGAAAATCTCGAGAGAAAATAAAACACAATGAAATGAATAAAATGACATAATTATCCCTTTCAATCTCTAAATTAAAAATGCCAGCTGCTTTTGATAAAAAATAAAACACAATAAAACGTGTACATAAGTGAAATAACGTAATTACCCTTTTTTAATCTTTACATTAAAAACACTTGTTGTTTCCATTCCAAATGTCATTTAGTCGCGAAACAGCTTCACTGCGCAGGCGCACTTTAGCAAAATAAGTAGCCAAAATAAAACTGCAACAATAGAAAGCACCGGCGACGGCTTAATTCTCGCCGGCTGACTGAACCCTCCCGGCTCCGGCGGAAACCCTCAGCCACTGTACCTCTCTCCTTTCCGTGAATTTCACTCTCTCTCGCTTTCTCTCTCACTCTAAAAGCTCATTCTCTCTCGAAAACACGTTGGTCATTGTATTATATTTAGCTCGCATTATTAAAACTCTAATTCTGAAGCATCATCAGCATTGAAGCGAATTTCTCATTGGTAAACAAATTTGATTTTAGTTTATTTAATTTGTTTTATTATGCATGTTGTTTATTTTATCAATTTATATATTATGCTTTTATTCTTTCTTTGCAGTTGCTGAGCTTGTTACCTTTCGCTGTCACTTCTCAGGTTGGTGGGGAAAATTTCATACGAGACTCTGAGAAATTTGATTACTTTGATAGTTTTGCTATTGCTTGTTGGAAGTTTCTGGGACAACATTGTCTGTTAATTTGTTTTATTGAGCTGGGTTATTTGGCTAGCGTATTAAGCCCAATTTTGTTGGTATAGGTGAATCTTTGATGTTGTGCTTTTGGTTGTAGTTGGGATTATATTTTTTGAAGTCCTTATATGCGTATGTTCTGTTTTGATAATGTACTGCAATGTTATTTGAGGAAATTTATTATTTTGATTAATTGGGAGGGTAAAGAAAAGGTATTGCGCATCTGATTAGCAATTTCATGTGATTTTGGGAAGTATTTAAAGAGTTGCTTAACTTATCGGTTGATACTTGTGAAAGACCTAGGATTGTGTAAAATTGACTAGATCTTTAGAGAGTTGGCCTTTAGGAGTGGAAGCAAATCACTTCCAAAGTGTTTCATTGTTTCTTTGCTTGCAAAATGGCCATTGGGAAACTTTGCTTACTGAACTATCTTTGGGATTACATTTTCAAACTTGTTTTATGGAGACCTCCGAGTCTCCTACTAGGATAGTGTACTTAAGCGGTTTGAGAAATTATTGGAAAGGAAAGTTCAAATACCTGGTTAGCAATTGTGCTCTGTATCGGTTGGATAAAGGACTAATTCTTATCAGGAAAATCGATTCGGTAGAGGACCGCCTAGGGCCTGGGACCTTGAAGGATTTTTAGAAAACTATATGTTTAAACAGTTCCTTTATTGGGAAAAAAATGGTGACAAACATTTCTTTTGGTGTTCTCTTAAATTTCTAGATCTCACACTGAACCTCATTTGTTGTACACTTGTACAGTAAATGGGAATATCTCAAACCCATTTCAGGGCAGGTAATTTACATGGGCTGGCCCCTCGATCTTACCCACCCAAATCCACCCCACACCCTTTAGTGCATCTTTAAGTACCCCTTGTATTAGGGTTAGGTATAATCACAGATCACCGCAGACCCTAAATCACCAATCCAGAAAGGCTTCTCAAATACAATTTACTTACTCAAGTAAGCAGCATCATCTTGTTTAATATTTGTTACTTAATTGTAATCATCTATCACTTTAGCTGGATTTTTTGGTAATCGTTGTTTTCTTAATTGATTAAAAGGAGCTTTTTTTTGCCAAAATTACCATTACCCTAGTTCGAATTGAAGTGTTGGCTTGACAGGTGTTCTTCTTATACCCTATTTAGAGGGAGTAGCTGTTTGTCTGACTTGTATTTAATTAATTTCTTTTTTATGCTATTCTGTTAACGTTCTTTCGATAGTTCATTAATTGCTGTCACTTATTGATTAATTTTTTCCCTATTGTACAAAGCAAGTTCGTTAGTTCCTCATGATTTAACCTGGTAGTCTTTTTGTGAAACGGAGTGAGAACATATTCTTAATATTCACACATTTTGCAAATTGTACTATTTTTGTAGATCGGAGGGACTGTAATTACCTTTGATCATCTGTTAAATTTCATTGCTGTGTACTGCATAAATTTGAGATTCTCCATTTAATCCAGCCTATCATTTCCAATGTACTGTTAGCTTTTTTGTCGTGAAGGAAGGATTCTATGGTCATTATACTTCTCTTTTTTGCTACTTCCCGTTCATCTCCATACATTTCTCTCTTTTTAAATATGTATGTTATCTGCAGCTTTCAAAGATGCCAATCGAGTAAATGTATGCCCATGGAAATGACTCAAATATCACTGTGTTAAATCTTGAGGAGGTTATATTGATCGGCCATTTGTATTTTTTATTGGTGCCTATCTATAAGTAAACCTGCAAAAGGTTAACAGAGATTCTGGTTCTTGACATTATGGAGAAAGGGGCAAATGATGAATTTTGGGTGGAAGAGTCAGCAGAGCAGCTCCATGCTCCTGTGAAATTGAAGAGAAAAATCAAACCAAAGAAAATGGAATTTGAGGGATGGGGGTCAAAACCCATTATAGAATTTCTTAAATCAATCGGTAAAGAAACTGTAAACCAGCCATCTCAATACGAGCTGACAGCGATCATCAACAATTACGTTAACCAAAAGAACCTTCTTCACCCAAGTAAAAAGAAAAGAGTCATGTGTGATGAGTGGCTATATTATCTGTTTGGTAAAAAGTGGGTCCCCCGAATAAAAATTTCCGACTTTCTGGAACCCCACTTTGCGGAAAATAATGATGAGTCCGAGGATGAAGAGTCGTACAGCTCCGAAGAGCAGGAGGAGAATGAAAAGACGACAGCATCCCGAAAACGGAAAGCGCCGAGTTTGGACAAAATTGCCCCTCAGTTAAAGCAAATGGAGAAGCCAAAAAGTATTTTTTCTGCTATAATCCCTGAAAACATGAAGCGTGTGTATTTGAGAAGAAGTTTGGTTGAGGAGCTTTTCAAGGATCCGGAAAGCTTCGAGGGTAAAGTTGTCGGAAGCTATGTGAGGATCAAATCGGACCCGAATGACTATTCTCAGAAAAACTCTCACCAGCTTCTGCAAGTTACAGGTAACAGTTGTTTTACATAAAATATGTATGTATATATTAGTTAAAAGTTATCTAGACTTCATAAAATTCAGATAATATTTTTTTGGAGACTCATGATTTTATTGCCGCTGCTTCTTCAGGTGTGAGAAAGGCCTCCGAATGTGCTGAGGGTGGTGCAGAAATTTTTCTTGAAGTTCCAAATTTGATAAAGGAGGTCAAAATTTCCATGCTGTCAGATGAAAATTTCTCCGAGGTAATCTGCATTTGCAGCATGGTGCTATTTTATCTATTTTTATAATTTTAAAGAAAATTTATTGAACTTTTGTGGTAACCAAATCAATTTTTTGTGCCAACTTAACATAGTCAATTTTGTTGCAGGAAGAATGTGAGGATTTGCATCAAAGGATAAAAGCTGGTTCCTTCAAGAGGCCCACTGTTGTAAGTTTTCTTTTGTAATATAACTAATATTTATATTAACCAGTATGATCAGGGACGAGTCCAGCACTTTTAATCCGGAGAGGCCAAAATGTCATTTGTTAAAGTCCAATTTTTAATTACTATATAATTAAATATAATATTAATAATTAATAGTTCATATTTCTGCAAAGTGATAATAATAAATAATTTGTTCAATATTTCTTTCATTTAACTTTAAAAAATAGGATCATGCACTGTTTTTTCGTAAAATTCTTTTCAACATTTTTCTCTCAATATTCACTATTAGATAAGTTGAAAGATAATCATCTTTTATCATATTCCAAAGTCTATTTTAAATAATATTTATTATCAAAAATATTTTTTCGACAATTGTTGTAGAGACCAAAAGCGTTAATCAAAAATAATTCTTAAAAGTTCTATTGATGAATTAAATGAGTAATAAGGACAAGGATCGATCGTATTTAATTTCAAAAAAGAATTATAAAACATATTAACACAAGTGAAATATATGCATGCATGTACAAGATTTATTTTGTATTATACGTAAAATACATACAAACGGAAGAGAGTCTAATACATACAAACGGAAGAGAGTCTTGATATAACAACATCAGTATGAAGTACAAAATAGATAACATAATAATAAATTAAAAAAATAAAAAAAATAAGTAAATTGAAAGTTTAATTAAATAAGCAATTAATTTATATAATCAACAATTAATTAAGAGATCACTTTAAAGTTGTGGCAATTGGACAGTTTGGTGAAGTCTTTGATTAAATATACTTAATTTGAAAAAATTGGACTGTAAATTTAAAGATTACTTTTAATTTTATATATTTCTTGGAGGGCTTGTATTATTTTTCTCAAGTGTGTGGTGTAACTTTTCAAAAACTCAGGGTGGCCGAGGCCCTTCGGGGCCTCCACTGAGCCTCGTCCCTGAGTATGATCTTTTTAGTTCAATCTGTTTCATGTAACTTTTATTCTTAGAAAATTGCTGTACATTTTCTGTACATAACTCTCCTGGGTTAAAATTTGCATGAAACATATTATTATTATTGTTGTTGCTGAGTTTTCTTTCGTAATATATCTAATTCTTATATTAACCAGTATGATCTTTTTAGTTCAATGTGTTTCATGTAACTTTTATTCTCAGAAAATTGTTGTACATTTTCTATAAATAACTCTCCTGGGTTAAAAGTTACATGAAACAGATTATTATTATTATTATTGTTGTTGCTACGAGTATTTTGTTTAGTTCTTAAAATAGAAATAAGTCCTAGTAGCATGCTATCATCCTTTGTAAAATAATGCTAAATAGGTTACAGGCTGCTAAATATATACGGAATATCTAAGTTCTATTCACTAAGGTTGTTCAAACAGGCAAAGGGCAATTAAACCTTTTCGGTGATCGTGGGATTGGCTCAATCTCTTTACTGAGGAATTTGTATTTCTTTCCTGCTAGAATGTGGACAAAGTAGTCCATGAGTCATTTTCATCGACTTGATTACTACAAACAGTTTGACTTTGATCATTGTTTCTATTTTTTTTTTGCTATTGCCATGGCATTTCATACTTTTAGCTCTTGCTATGTCAATTAGACTACCTTTACGTCTATACTTTATTTAGATTTGACTTCCTCTTCATAGGTGGAGCTTCAAGAAAAGGCCCAAGTCCTGCACAAGCTTATCACAAAGAAAGTACGTACCTGTTTTTCATTCAACGATACGCAATACCTTTCTTTTTATTAGTTATTTATTTATTTATTTTTCATTAATTTGCATACAGTTTGCAGTAGCATAGAGGAAGGGATTAGGTTGATATGTTGGTAGATGTTTTAAACACTAACAGTCGAGCAAAAGTTTTTGAAAGTAACATGGTATCAGAACAAAACCGTAATTCCCTGACTTGATTCAAATCCAGAGCAAACAAACTAAACAGCAATTATAGTTTTAGTTATGATATGGTGAAGAACAGTAGCAAATCAGTGATGTAAAAGAGGACCTAGATATAAAATAGCCAGAAAATTGATAGAAGATGGAGAAGATGACAGAAGGATATAACCTTATCTATTATTACTCTTTTCACTATGTATTATTATTGTTGTTGTTTTGGATTCATTTTCAGAAGGACTTGTTGATTTTTTAAAGCTGGCTCGCAACCTGACGCAACCCTCTTAATTTCAATTTTCAATTTTTTTTTTCTTAAATTCCTATGCATTTTCCCTTTCTTGTTTCTTATTTGAGTTTATTTATATCATTCTTTTATTTATTTATTTTGTTGTTTTCTTATTCCCGTTCTTGATTATCATGGATTCATTTTCCGGCTACCCCAACTAGTTGGGATAAAAGGCGTTGAGTTGAGATTATTGTTGTTTATTTATTTATTTATTTTTATGGGTGGTTGTTCATTCTTCTAATTTTGAATCATGTGTTTTTATCTTTTCCTTTTTTTGTTTTGTTTTGTTTTGTTTTGTTTTGTTGTGGGTGGTTGTTCATTCTTCTAATTTTGAATCATGTTTGAAATGGTTACAGTGGCTTGTTAAAGAACTCTCTTTGTTACAAAACCTAATTGATCGTGCAAATGAGAAGGGATGGCGCAGAGAATATCCTTTGACAATTTAAATGTGTACACATATACATATGTATGTGTTATCTGGCAAAATGTTTAGCTACTTACACATATAACTATCGTGATCTGATAATTTCAGTCAGCTCATACAGGTGACATAACAACTACTGTTCTAAAATTAGATACCTTAAAAAAATGATGTTTATATAAATAGCTTTTTGTTGACAATTTTATCCCAAAGAAAAGGTGTTTTTAAAACATACTGTTTTTATAGATGATGTGAAATATCATTTTTATTTCTAATGAAATGGTAAATTGGGAATATCATGATTTTTTATTGTACTAAAACAAAAATCTATCTCCAATTTTGGAATGGACGAAAAAGGAATAGCCACCTACAATTTTGGAACGGGCAGAAAAGGTATAATCATCTCTAGTTTTGGAACGGAGGCAATATTTGTTTGGGGGTAAAACCTTTTTCTTCTCGATGTTGATCGTTAGTATCATTGGTAGAATGCCAACACATTGTCGTTAATATGACTGGTAACACGTTCTTACAATATTTGACCATCTTGGATGTGTTCGTGTTTTGCTATTCCCTTTGCTTCATAGATTCAATCCTCTTTATATGTATGCGTTTGTGTAAACATGCCAGACTAATAATCATTGGATCCCTAACTTTTTCGAGATATTACACTATTTGAGTACCTGGAGAGGAAACAGCTGTTACAGAAACCATCGGAACAGGAAAGACTTCTTTGCGAGATTCCAAAGGTAATTGCAGAAGACCTGCTAGACCCGGAAGCTACTATGCCGTGGGACCCTCCAGAAGATGTAAAAAAGGAAAAAAGTAGTAGTCCTAGTGCGTCAAAATCAGTTATTAATGGCACTTCAGCAGATATTATATCTTCTGAAACTGAAGCAAATCAAAGCTTGTCAAATGAAGATACTGCTACTACAGATTCTGCAGGTGCGTGTAACTGTGTGTGTGTGTGCGTGCTTAGGTTATCTCATCAATTATGTCTTTTTTTTTTTTTTTGGGCACATACGACAACACAAACAACGCCTGCCTATGCCTAAGCCATTCAACACCAGCTAAATCAGCTAACATAAAATTACAAATACCACTAGTGTCATTACCTTTGAAAAAAAACTGTAAACTTGCCCATCTAAGCATCATTGGATCATTAAATTTTACTTAATCTTTTTCTTTCCTTGCAGATTTAAAACTATCTGAGCTGGTGGAGGAGAGAGAACAGCTGGTACAAAAGAAACCAGCCAAAAAGAAAAGACGGATGGTCCCAATTTCAATGCTCATTTCAAAAGATAATGAACCAAAAGCAACTTTGCGGGACCCTGCAGAACTTGTAATAAATCAAGAAAATAGTTTTTCACCAAATTCAATTATTAGTGGGACTTCGGGCTATATATCTTTTAATACCGGAGCAAATCAAAATTTGTCCAACCTAAACTTTCGCGGTAAAAATGCTTCAGGTTCGTAATTAACTGGTCAACCCATAAAGCATTCCTAGGAAGTGTGTGTATGTGTCTGTGTGTTTAGTTTGTATCATTGCTATCAAATCCAACTTTTTTTTCCCCGCCTTTTCAGTTGTACTTCCATTTCTTTTTAGTGTTATTGTCTTCTTTGGCGTGCCACCAACTCTATAGTAATAATTGTAATTAAATATGGCGTATAGTTTTTTAATTATTTTAAAATTAATTTTTAAATGCATTTCAGGGTCTGGAGATGCTTCCATCCCTTCCCGGATTAATTTCGGTCGTGCATTTGTTGGTGGAGAAGATGACGGGGCTTACATCAATGGAACCACGTCTGTTAAGGAGAATGATGGTTAGGATGTTTCTTCTTTAATAATTGGTTTCAGCGATCAGTTTTTAATTATAATACACTCTATTTGTAAGTGACATGGTATGAGTGATATTAATTTCTGAAATTGATGTTTTGGATGCTCTTATGCTCTTCAGCAATTTTTAGATGTTCTGTCCTCTAGTCCTTGGCTCTTTCATGTATGTTGTAACTTTGAAAACCACTACCCTGACTCTAGATGCTCCCTACTTTCCAAAAAAAGAAAAGAGAAGATATCCTAGAATTCAAAATTTTATGATTCCTGTTAGTTTTGAAAATAAAAATGAAAATACTGTGATTCATAGTACTTTGTAACTAGTTTACGAATTTTATGATTGAAATTAATTGTACCATGTTATTTTTTAATTTTAGGATTTCATGAATTAACTTTAAGCAGTCAAAAAATGTATCTCTCTCTATTTTTATTTTATTTTATTTTGCAACGGAGGTAGGTATAGTATATTAACCAATTGTCAGATAAAGATATTTAAAGCACATACATTTTCTTTTATGATTTAAACTTGGTTATATTTGCGATATTGATACAAATTTTACTTTATCTAATCAGCAATACTTTTTTCTTTCTTCTTGTTTTATAGGTGTTCTTTCTGTCCTTGAGAAACGCAATTTGCATTTAAAAATAGGTGAGCCTTTGTCATTCTTTATGATTTATCAATCACATAATTATTTATTGATCAAAAGCTCAGTGATAACAAATGAATCATCTGAACAAACATCTGATTTATATTCTATATCTTTATTATGCCTACCTCTTTTTTAAGGTTGCTGGAAATTAGCAGCGAGTTTATATACTACTTTTTTGTTTAAGGGTATTCCATTTCCAAACACAGTCTTATTTTACACTATCATTTATTCGGCAATTAACATCACAGTACTTAATTGTGATGCAGAAAATAAACCAGATACTCCAGTTCAACTACAGCAACTACCTTTCCTTGCAATCAACTCTAAGGGAGTCAGAGAAAAGTTCACAACTCCTGTGATGATTCAATCGGTACACCAGGCAGTTGACACTGGAAGGAAGGGCTCTGAGGTAATTTCACAAAATTTGAGCAATGGTGGCGGTGGAGAGATACATGTGAACACTGAGCAGAAGAAGAGCACTCAGGGAATTTCACAAAAGTTGACAGAGCCTCACGTGATTGAGTTGAGTGATGATGATGAACAAGAAGTTCAATGTCCAGGTGGGTCATACCAGATAGTTGACCACCCAGAAAGTTTGATATGGTACTACATGGACCCACAAGGAAGCGAACAAGGCCCCTTCTCAATGAGTTCGTTGAAGCGATGGAACGATTCAAACTACTTTCCCGCAGGTTTCATGGTATGGAACAAAGGTCAGTCTGCCGTCTTGTTGGAGGACGTGATTCGCCACATGTTTCCCAATTAATTGGAGTCATTTTAGTTTATGTCCCATTTTCATAAAACTATATGTACAAACTTTTCATAGACCATGTTTTTCTTTTCAGTCGGGTTAGGATGTTGGTTAGCTATTTTCAGGTCGTGATATTTTTATAAATATTTTTCCTATAATAAGATTGATAGTATGTTTGATGAAATTGAGCCCAAGTATATAAGTAGAGAGTGCATGGTAAGTTAAAATGATTCATAAATGTCATTTGTTTTTTTGTTTTTCTCGGTAGAAATATAAATTTTTCATAAGAACCAAACATGTTCTTTGCTTTAACAGCAAGATTATGTGCATCCTCGACCAAAGGACCGATGCACTTTAGGTCATGATTGGGAATGTGTGATTTGGGATATTCCCAAACCTGGATGCCAGACTGGGGTCCCATCATGGATTGCTCATGATCAAAATCAGTTATGTAGATGGATTTTCCGATTGAAACGTTATTTTGTGGTGGATATCATATTAGCCACTGATTCGTACAATTCAAAGATGAGTATCTGAATACGAAAAATGGTGTTCTACCATATGAACCCATCTGAACCCATCGACTTTGTTTCTGCGTATTATTGTTGCCAAGACTGGATGATGGATGGAGATCCGTGTCCATTGCATCTGGCTGACCCAATCACGACCGTCGAAGATGCCAACTGTTCAGATGACATGTTGAAGCAGCTCTTCTTATGATGATGCTGCCTTACATCTACCTAGTTAGAAACTGTTATTTGTTGTAGCGAGTATATATGGTCATCAGTTTTTCTTGAAATTCAAGGCTGAAATCCATAAATACAGACTTCTTTTTCATTCGATCTTTCTCCATTGGGCAGCATCGTCCTGGAAAAAGGAAAGCTTGGAATTGAGAAGAAACTGTTTCTATGTTTCATTCGATCTTTCCTTGTTTTATTTTTCTACTTAGAAAATGTTCTTTTGTTGTAGTGACCAGTGACCATCCATGATCAGCAGGTTCGCTCAAGAGAGAGATACTGACTCTGTCCCCGATTAGATGCAATGGTTTATGACAGTTGTGTGACTTAAGATGCATAAAAAATATATTAAAATATTTTATTTAATTTTTTTTTTAATATAGTCATATGTTATATTTTTAGATATAATTGAAATATTATAAATATAAGTTATTATAATATATTTTTCATGTATTTTATAATCTGTGTCACACTAACCGTTAAAAACTGTTGCAAATAATCTAGAATGAATGGATTAGTTAATTATATTGGATTCTTTTATGAAAATTTGAGATTTTGGAATCGAAATTTGGATTCTTCGAGAGCTTGGTTTCTTCAATATGATGACATAGGGACTTTCATAATCAACCTCTTACTGTGGGATTCAATGTTAACTTGGTTCAAAGGCGCCATTCTTTGTGGTAGTAAATGACCTGGTCAGGCCTATGGGTCATGGACATTCATTTGGATTTAGTTATTAGATAAATAAATTGAGATGGAGAGTTATAAATAAATAATAGAAATTATTATTTATTTGTAACTTCTAATAAAATAATTCTCCTTATTATTAGAAGTAGTAAACTTGTACTATAACACTAGTCCTTATTATTAGAAGTAGTAGACTTGTATTATAACACTAGTGTTTGAAAATATGCATGAGTATATGTATGGTGGAGTGTACCCAACTTGTTACTACCAGCAAAGTTTCTTTCTCATCCCTTTTGTCCATTAAAAGTCCTATCAATTATTTATTATTTTATTCGGAGTTTCCATTATCGGCTTTGGATGTTAATGGGATTCGTTCGCAAGGGTTGCTCGTAACAATTCCAAATCGACTAAAAACTGCATACGAAGATTTGCTGTAGATCAAGTGTTCAATCCGAATCGCTTTCGCTTCTCAAATACTTACGGGATCTGCTGATCCGATGTAAGTATATTTATATATTTTATATACATGTTTTTCTCACACTTTGTATATCAACTAAAATCAAATTACGTCATGTATGAGTCTTATACAGGATTTGCTACTTTGCAACCCTCCTCTCTTTATTCTCAAGTAAAATAAATTTAAAATAAAAAAATTCCTAACAGGTGAGCTTGTATGAACCTGGAAGGCGCAAACAGAAAGGGAATATTTGGGCACTAGTAAAAATAAAAGCACAAATATAGCTTATCTATGAGGCTTCTTAATGAAAGAAATCATATGCCGTAGTCCACAAAATAATCTTCAGGAGTTCTTTACTGTATATGATCAAATCAGCTAAAACCGGGTAGCTAGGGAAAACCTTAAGAACACACTTCTCCTTTTTATAAATAATCCAAATGAGATGAAGAGTGATCTTGAGATTTGGAAAACAAAACGCCTCCACCGGAATATCAAATATTGGGCCGACTAGGCTAGAACACATGCATGAAACTGCAGCAGAAATGCATCCATGCATCCACGTGATCTCTATCAAAGTCTACTTCACCACAATAATGCCGGAACTTCTGTACCCTTTAATTAAGATTTCGAAGGACCAAAACCTTGTAAACAAATTTCATGAAGCTTACGTCATCGTGGGATCTTCATGATCATAACTTTGAATTCTAGGATTTAGAAGAAACTCATCGTCAAAATCAAGGGTTGTGATCACAGTCAGTAAAAACTTCAACTGCATGCTTGTAGGCAGCAATGGAAGGATTTGGCCAAGGACCGAGCCTGGAAGAGTGCCAATCCTATCTGTAGTAATGATATACTGCTTTCTACCGGAGCTGAAGGATTAGTGGGTTTTGGCTTCTTTGAGTTAAGCCTTTTTTCAAGAAAATTCACTTGAAGCTGGTTTACTTACTGAAGTGATACAAGTCGTTTTATACCTATAATTTCTATGGTCATGTATATTATAATTTGTACTCCTTCCATCCTTAAAAAAAATGGCTTTTCAACTATCTTTTTGAGGCTGGAGGGGGTAGATATACATGACTTGGATTATAAAAAATGTAATGCAGGGATAAACTTTCATATTTATATTTATCAAATATTTTTAAAATTTTAATGTCAATGCATTTCCAAAAGCAAAAATTCTGAGCTGCAAGTAAAAGAACTTGCGAGTTATGGTGTGGTAAGTGTTTTTGGAGGATAACTGAACACCAAAAGTTTCAAACTTTAATTTAAAATTAATTATAAGCTAAATCAATGTACTCTCAGGCAGGCTCATCAATGGAGTATTTATTATATATATTAAATAAAAATAATAAGCTTATGCGAGGTGTAAATATTACTTTCTATCAAATTTCATACCGACACAAAAATGTGAATCTCACGTTTCAATTTTGAAAATCTTACATATGAGGAAAGTATATCAGCTTATTATCTTCCCTCTATCAAAAATTTCAAAATTTCAGGCCAACAATAATGACTAATGTTTGGATTTTGAATTTCAAATTTGTTCCAACATATTATTTTTTTCAATTACTAAATTTACTCCAAGGTCCTCTTTGTGGCTAATTATATCTATGCATATCACCGCAGTAGCTTACTAACTGAAGTAAGCACCAAACCCCTGGAAAATCTTCTTGAAAAATGACTATTATAGAGAAGCCAAAACCCAATAATCCTTCTCCTTCAATACAAAGCAATATCAGTACCATTGACAAGATTAGCACTCTATCGGACTTTGTTCGCGGTTGCATCCTCTCGTTTGTGCCTAAAACGATGCTATTGCTACCGACATTTTATCCAAACGATGGAAGTTTTTGTGGACTTTTATCACAAATCTTGTTTTAGACGACGGATTTATTCCCAGCCCCAGAATTCAAAGTTACTATCTTGAAAATCCCACAATGACAAATGTAAGTTTCATGAAATCTGTTTACATGGTTTGGTCCTAAGTTTCATGAAATTTGTTTATTAGGTTTTGGTCCTTCAAAACCGTAATTTTGCAGAAGTTCAGACTTAATTGTGGTGAAGTATACTTCCACAAAGAACATGTAAATATATAGATTTCTGCTGCAATTTCACATGTAACTTGAGAGATGGATCTTGGGGTGAAATGTATTAAAAACCAATGGTGTTGCTTCTATGAATGCATATATTATTTATTTTATTAAATATTTTTTTTTCAGATTATTAAATGTCAGAGCAGGATATGGTTAATACTCAAGTTATATTTGGTTCTTGCAGGCTATCAACTATGTATTTCACGAATTTGCAGTGGGATTCCCCAATTTAATCAGCTTGAAGGTGGAAAAGGATTGGATATGCCTGTGTTAGCCACGACCTATCTTGACGAGAAATTCAAATGGCCTTGAAGTTTCTGCACCTGTTGAGGTTTATTAAGATTTAAAGTTTTGACATGCTTAAAAAATTATTAGTGTTGGTTTCCAAAATTTTCTTGATTAGTTCAAGTTCTTGACTTTATTTTGTTGTTAATCACTACATATTGTTGGAATTTATAAAGTTTGACAAACATTAATTGCTGGATTTGTGACAAAATTAATGTCATAAATAATTAGAACTAATAGTTGATGTCAAAGGAAATTTGTAGAGCTCTGTGAGAGGTTTCTAATGATTCAAGAATCATAAAATTCTATTAAGAATTGAGAGAGATATGATGTTTCAAAGTGGATATGTTAGAAAGTATTTATGAATAAATTAAGGCTAAAAGGTATTTTTGACCATGTGCTTTTATCACTTTTAGACATTGGACCCTGACAATTTTTTTTTTAAATCGAACCTCAATGTTCATACATTTTTAGAAATTGAACATTCTGATCAGCACAATATAATTAATTGAACGGAGGAAGGACATAATAGGTATTTCACATACAAAAGCTCTAGAAAATATTTTATTTTTGACCTTGAGATTTATGTAATTTTAGACATTGAACCCTAACTCCAAAAAAAATTAAAAAATAAAATAAAATTTAAATTAAAGCTCAATATATATATATAATTTTATAAATCAAAACTATTATGATAACTAAAAAATATTGTAAATAAAAATTAATTAAAATTATAAGGTAAAATAAAATTGATAAAATTTACGTAGTTTAAGGTTTGATTTCTAAAAATTTACATAGTTTAAGGTTTGATTTCTAAATGTTTTCCTTTGGTGGGGTTCAATGTCTTATTCTGCCATATTAATCTAATGAAATTACGATATTACCCTTAAAAAAAACGTATGACATCACTTTCTGACCAAAATTGGACGGAATGTTGGTCAGAAGGTTAAATTTCAAAAAATGTATGAACATTGAGGTTCGATTTGAATTTTTTTTTTTGTAAGGATTCAATGTTTAAAAGTAATAAAAATATAGGGTCAAAAATATATTTTAGCCTATAATTTATGTATGTATTATTTTGAAGTTATATAGATATAATAAAATTCAGGTAATATTTTCTTCGGAGACTCCTGATTTTATTATTTTTGCTTCATCAGGTGTGAGAAAGGCCTCCGAATGTGCTGAGGATGGTGCAGAAAATTTTTCTTGTAGTTCCACATTTGATAAAGGAGGTCAAAATTTCAATGCTATCTGATGAAAAATTCCGCGAGGTAATCTATATTTACAGCATGGTACTATTTTATTTATTTATTTTGATTGGTCTATGATAATTATGGAGGGAATAATAAAAATAATTTTATTAATAATGAATCTGTGTGTAACAATTACATGAGAGACCTTA
>JAUMHB010047914.1:0-14878 GCA_032359685.1 Pittosporum tobira
GTGGGGTCCACAAATACTTTGCGGCGTTCCGCACGTGAATAATATTGCCTAACTTTAACGTTGACATTCTTTTTGTCAAAAACCAATAATTTTATTTAGTACCTCAAAATATCATATTTATAAAGTTAAAATATTGGGTTCTTACATTACAGTTGTATGGAATAAGTTATACATATTTAAGTACAAAGGGCTCAAAAATAAGATAATTAGGTTTTCAGTCAACTTTGGAAAGTCATGAAAAATAATGTAATAATTGAAAATTCACGAAACTTTTTTTGGGAATATTTGGATAAGTTTATTTTAAATTTAAAAAGGTTTAGCTCATTTTGGGGTCCTTTATTATTTTAATAAAATACTCAAAGTACACTACAGTAAACTAATTATAGAGTACAGTTTTCTGGAGCTTAGTCCAACTTTAAAAAATCATAACTTCTTCATAATTGAATGGAATGAAGTCGTTCTTGAGTCTATACGAAACTCTAAAAGTTTGGTTTTTGGGAGAAAGATGTATTTGAATGCTACTAACTCAGTAAAATTGAAAATTGGGAGTTATTTAAATTAAGTCATAGAAATGTTGTAATGATTTAGGGTCCATTAAATACTAATACGAGATTGTTTATGAATATAGGAGTTTATTTAAGGGTTAGAGAAGGCTCTGAGGCTAATTGGATGTAAACGGATAAAACAAAAATGGAAACAGAAATTGAAACGAAAACGGAGTAAACGAGACTAAGGAACGACAAGCACATTTTTGGGAGTAAGTTTATGGCATAGCAGGCAAGTACATTACTCGTCCTTCTTTTATGTGCAATTTATTGTTTCATTGCACGTGCATATTTTATTGTCATGAATGCATGAGATTGTAGCACTTGTGCATATAAAAATTTAAACGGCTATTTGAGTGTCGTGTATTTCATCCATGTATGGTATGCCTTCTTAGAAAGCAGATTAGGGCTCTATTAAAAAATGAAGATCGAGTATGCTAGAGATGGGAAAACCGGAAATCCTCAAAACCTTACAGGAAAAGTCTCATAGCTGCAGGAAGATCCCTGTTTTGCGATGTGCACACTCGCTAGATGAGTTTAGTTCATTTGGTCTGAATTTTATGTTTGGACCGAGTGAGCTCCCAAAAAAGTAAATTAAGCTTACTTATTTAATTATTTAATTGTTTTTATATGATTTACTTTTAGCTCTAATTCATGTGAGCGTTGAATTGACGTGGACCTCATTGTATGATCGTGAGGCCAAAATGATTTTTATTTCAAAATATCTGGATTTTTATGAATGTTTAAAATTTTTATTGCTTGGCGTTAAGAGTTTTGTACTTGCTGAGTATTTTCACTCACTCTTTTTATGTTTACATGTTTTTCAGCTATTTCATGACATTTGGGACCTTAGACAAGTGCGAGTTGGAGATTTGTTTAGCCCGAGGTAGAAGGACGAAAACGAGTTGTGTTTTTTTAAATATTGTAATAAATATTGTTTGTACTATTATTGATTTCTGCTACATCACAACAATGTATTTTTTACAAATGGTTTTCAAGTTGTATATAGACCAGGGCGCCACGTTTTAAATTTTTTGGAATGTCATATTCTTCCCCCCTTAAATGAATTTTATCCTCGAAATTCACGTGTATAACCTAAGTGGAGGTACTCTTGTAGCACCTCACTATCTAAATCCCAAAATCTAGTCGTTATCCAAACGACATTTATCTATTTTTTGATCAACATGAGTCTGTCTCCTTTTAGCCTTAACAATCTCCACCATGCTTCTGTTACGCAATTATAACCTTAACAAAGTCCTCACTTTATTATTATCTTGCTTCTCCCTTAAATAAATAAGGAGCAAATGCAATTTTTCAATTTTCTACTACTTGACAAATCTTGATTAACCCAAATAAACTTCTTGATCTTGATCTTACCTAAAACACTCACATTATGCATTATGCATGAGAATGGAGCGAGTAAAAGTGTACTTGTCTTTGTCGCTTAATAACTTATTGCCCATGAAACATTAACCGGTTCTTTGCCTCTTCTTTGGCTATACACAATTCCTTTGATCTTCCGAATCATGGCTTGAACTTGATGAACCCTAATTTCCTTGGACCTCCTTCTTTGATCTCCTTGTACAACTATGCCCTCAAAGTGGTGTGTTCCTTGTTGATATTGATGGAATTAAGATTTCATGGCCTTGGGAGTGTATTTTTGGGTCTTTTTGCCTTGCTTCTAAGTTGCTAAAGTAGTTCAAGTAACCATGAACCCTTTTTATAGCCAAAATTCATGGTTTTGGAGCTTTCTAGGTGGTTAATCTTGCTCTCATCCACCTATTCCGAATTTTATGGCTATATTTCCTTCACTTTTGCTTCTTATCCTTCATATGTTGGCGACGAATTGATCCCCTTGGTAGTTGGTTTGCTTGGCCATAAGAGTGGCTAAGTAGTCCATGAAGTTGTTGGTTAGCTTGGCCACAAAAGTGGCCAAGTGGTTCCTCTCTTTTACATCCAACAAGGTGATTAAGTGTGTGCTTATTAGCTAGCCAACAAAGCAATGTGTGTTCCATTTCTATGCTTAGGTCATGGCTTACATCACCTCACCTACCTCATCGTGCTTACATCATCACGCTTGGATCATCCTTACATCATTAAGCTTACATCATCACATTCCTCATAAAAAAAAATGTAAAGCTCTAAGGAAAAATAATAATAACATTCCCCCATTAATCTCCTTAAATTCTAAATTCCAAGAAAAAATTAAATTCCTCATTTTGAATTTTTCGGAATATCACAATAATCTTGTTGTGGATGTTGGATTTACTACCTCCAACAATTGTATAGGCATATATAGATATATAGTTTTTTATTCAATAATCATTTCTAAGTAAATATTTCAAGCCATTAATAATGAACTAATGATAAATTGACAATTATAATATTATATTTTAAATGTAGTATATTGGAGACCAACTTAAAATAAACTAGGATTTGACTTTCATCAACCCTAATTTGGGCACCGGAGCGACAAAGTAGACGAGTTTAACAAGGAAACAGTTATAGTCAACCGACATTACTAACTTATCACCATAGGTGGATTTAACGACCAGCTAGGAAGATCGAGATAGTCAGCCTAATAGCAGTTACATTAAATAGATAAATCCTAAATCCGCTATATTTTCGGATTATGGTAAATCTAAATGTGAGTTATGGGCCTAAGTCCAAATACGCTTGGAAGACTCCAACATGGGCTCAATTACCAAGCATATAATCTTACACACATTTAGTGAACCCTAAAGAGCACCGGCTCATCAAATCCTTACTTAGACGCAAGCTAAAGAATCCCTATATAAACTCACTCTTATGGTCACAAGTATTCATTTAGACGCTCATTCATACTCTCTTGAATAGAACTAGTTGTTTGTATCTTATCATTTGATACTAACTTAAGCATCGGTGAGGGGAATGAAACTATAATCCCTCATGTTGCCTGTTGTTTCAAATTAGCTATCAATAGCCCTAGTTCTACCTAGTATGGCACAAGGCAATTATGGTATTAATGATCCAAGGCATCGACATCATATAATAGAGTGTCTATCTCTCTAGTGACGTGATTCCTTCACAATGGTGGAAGCTATTGAAGAAAATAGCTTTTGCCAAAATCAAATAAATATTTCAAAGCAATAATAAATTGTGAGAAGTCAAATTTCTTACTAGAGAAAGCATGATACATTTATTCAAATAAAAGAAATACAAGCGCTCTGTGATAAATAATATTTGGGCCTTCATCATTTTTGATGGCTTGCTATGGCTCGAAACTAGAGCATCATTTTGTGGCCCACTGACCCATGTTTTAGCAGGTTAGTGTCCGAGAAATTGTCACCCGAGGTCCATAAACGGTGACCCAAAGCTACATGTATTTGATGATGTCATTAATCAATAAATACAGGAGTACAATTTTCTAATAATAAAACAGAATATACAAAAATAAAAGAAATCACCAAATATATTTGTTTCGGATAGGCCTTGGAGCATATTATTTGAGAAGACTTATTTTAAAATACTTTATTTGTTAGCTTAAATAAGTTTTAAGTTGAAAAAAATACTTATTATGTATCCAAAAAAAAAAAAAAAAAAAAAAAAAGAGCTTATTGATCAATTTTTTTATGTATACACTAAATATGTTTGTATTCAATTTATAATTTCTTACAAATAAACTGAAACAAAGAGTTTTAAATTTTTAACAATAAATTATAAGTTGATCAAATAAACTGCGACAAAAATTACATAGTATATATGTGTGGTAGTTAACTCAATTATGCATCTTTTAACAATTATGAAATTAAGATTATAAAAAAATCAATTGTAGTTAAATTGTTGCTTGACTTTTAAATGAATGTTTATCTTAATGGTCTCGATATTTTTACAAAAAAAATGTTCATCTAATATAAATTCGTTTTTCAAGTTTAACAAGATTAAATTCTTGTTTGAAACTGAACCCAGTCTTGGCAGTACATTCCGAATCCGAAGTGAAAACGGTTTGAAGCAATCAGGGGGTCCGGGAATCTTATCGAATCAAAACGGTTGAAGGCCAAAACAAACCCCAAGGCCAACCGTCCAACAGAACCACGACGACCTTTTCCTCTTCCATCTCAACTTCTAATTCACTCAAAACCCTAAGAACCTCACCCCAGAATCCCCAACTCCAAGAATCTCCATAGCCAAAAACTCACCCAAAAAACTTGCTCCCTCTCTCTCTGCGCTAAAACCCCTGAACCCTTTCTTGTTCGACAAGAAACCCCCCCAATGCAGTCGTCCAGACAAGCTCCAATTTTCCGGTCATCAAGCATGCAAGAAGTTGGATTTCTCAACACCGTTCAGAGAATCGAGCCGCCGCACGCAGCTACATGGAAAAGGAAGGCCGCCACGGCCGCCGGGCCCAAACATGGAACAGAAAGTATTTTTACATTGGGGTCACCTTTTGAGGAGGAGGAAGAAGATCGATTTGTGGATAACAGCTACGGGGGTTTCCTCAAGGACTGCTCGTTTTGCAAGAGGCAAATCTTTGCGACAAAGGAAGTGTTCATGTATGGGTATGTATGTAATTTAGTATTTTCTTTCCTTTAATTAATTATTTGTTTGGTTGATCGGAAAACAGAGAAAAAGATTTGTTTTAATTAATGTTACAATAGTTGCCTTACAAACCACACGGAATCTGGCTAAAAGTAGAAAGTTGTATAATTAATTATTGTTTCACCTAATTCCTTTTTATACTCTGATTAATTCTCGAATAAGTTCTAAAAAGTCTTTTAACGTTCGGATGCCTAAATCAATTAATCATCACTTATATTCGATTAACATCCTGTTAAAATTATTTAAAAGCTAAACTCTCCCCTATCGCGTAAGTCCGCCGCTTACCAATTTTTAAAACACTACTTCATAGTATCTATGGCATTTTGTTTTCTTTGTCACCATGATTGAAATTAATTACTTTATTTTCATCAGAATGTTTCGTTTCATTTATAACTCAATTCTTTGATTTCTCTTTTTTTTTTTTTTTGGCTATTGAGATTGAATTGATTTGAGTTGATAACTACAATCTGCATCATAGTAAAAACTTAATTCAATTCATGTGTTTATATATCTAGTCCTGCAGAGAGAAGGTAACAAAATGTCACAATATATGCTTGGTAAACCATCAAATGAAATTCTAGTGTACCTGATTTGGTTGCGCCCCTGATTATTGTTTTAATTGATCATTTCAGTTTACCTCTTAGCGTTCATAATTAATTCCAAAAGCACTTATATTCTCTCGTCCTACAAAAATAATCACATTTACAAAATTTTCAAGCATCAAGAAATTATTTTTATTTTATGTTTATCTTTAATTATAATAGTTAGTAGTAAATTAGTATGATGGTATGATAATGAATTTGTGATGTTAAACTTGACGTCCTTTCCATTTTCTATTATCATCATTCAAATATTGGAGTCTTTTCCAGAACAAACAATTTTTGCGAGAAACTCACTATTCCAGTTCAATTTAATGACTGATAAACTGTGATATTTTGTTTCTAATTAAAGACAACATATTTGTTTCTTTGATTCTTCAAGTTATCAATTTCAATCAATTTAAATTTGATGAACTTTGATGAATATTGCAGTTACCTTAGAGCATTTTGCTCCCCTGAATGCCGAGATGCACAGATTGCCATCGATGAAAGCTTCAGGCCTCGGTCTCCCCCGGCACCAATAACGTCAGCATTAGCCAAATCAGTGGCAGCTAGTAAGGCAGCTGAAAGTGCAGCTTCAGCAGAACCATGGCTCGGTGGCTCCACGGCTAAAAGGCGTGCCGTGCACAGAGGTTGAAAGTTTAGCCACACACCGATGCCCGCAATGCTGTAAGATTTTTGCAAGCAGCTTGCAGAGATTTATAGAGATCTAGTAGCTAATTGCAGTTAGTTGAGTTCTCATAGCTAACATGGAAAGTGTACAGCTGTTTTAGGAAAGTTGGCACCAAGGTACCCGTAAATTTCAGACTATTTGCTTCTTGTATTTCTTGGATTTTTCGTTTATTTTTTGGCAATAAACTTGTCTAACAGTGGCAAATTTTACGTTGAGGCTATTTGGATTAGTTTCATGGAATAAATGCAGATATCTGAGAAACCCTTTGTACATTATCTACATTAACTTCTATGCGAGTTTAGCTTAAAGTTTCGATAAATTTCAAATGCAGAAAGGGGTGAGAATAGGTGAAGTATCTGCAAGTTCAACGTTCGAGGAATAATCATGACATACATGAAACCACTATGACGGCAAAATAAAGATTCATAATTGATATTTTCATCCTAAATTTAATTTTTTAAGTAACATAAACTCGTTACTTGAACTTCAAATATAGTATCTTCCGGTGGATATATCAAATCCCTCTGCTATAATTTGATGCATCAGAATATGGAATTTCAGTAGTACCAACCATGACTTTAATCAAGAATCCAAAAGGACACTTCACTGCAACTCTGGGCTCACCCTTTGCCCTGTGTTCCCTAGCATGCAAAAAGTTCCTAATTTGATAATAACTCCGACAGAGAAAACAAATACCCAAAGAAATGAGTTTCTGAATAATAAAAAAAATACCCACTCAAATTTACCAACCTGCCAAACCTGTGAAATTGTTTTTTACTTTTCTTATTTGTTTTTCATCTCACATAATAAACAAATAAACTAAAACAGACAACAGTGGAGATGGGTGGCAGTCAAGAACCAACTTTTTCAGTAGAATCATCAGCAGCAAAATAAAGAGCATGAGGCTTCTTAAAAGATTTAATTTTATACTACGTTCGCTCTATCACTTTGGTAATGATTATGTACACGGCACTTCTTTCCTCATTTAAAACAAAAAAGGGCATGCCTAATCATTATTTTGACGTGCTCCTCTTTCTCTTCCACTGTGTCTTCTTTGCTCCCCTACTAATAAAGAATCTTGAATAAACTATTCCTCAGTTATCCACATGGCAATCTCTAATTGGTTAGGTTAGGTTCCTCCTGCAATTCAAAACAAACAAAATAATTAGAACAAGGTTAAGATGTTTCTATTCTATTAAATATATTATTTTTATAGTTTAAAAATAATTTAGTACCTGAAAACACCTGTAGGAAATTTTGAGATGTCATAAAGTAAAATTTTTTGTTAGTTTATACTCGAAAATTTGTTACTGACCGACAAAATATGGTCGCAAAAGCTCTATGAATCGGAGTTAGTGGATCTATTAAATTACGGATATCTGCAAGAGATCAGAAAAGGACGTTAAATTAGATGGAAAAAACCAAAATGCAGAGCAAAACGAGTTTAACTAAAAACCAAACGACTTGCCTTTTCCAGCATGTGGACAATGACGTGTCACCATCAACCTCCAAACTGAGACTAGTAAGAAATCGCAGCCTGCAACTGGGTACCAGTCCACAGAGGAGTGCGTAAATGTTCTGCTCAAGTAAGCTCTCTTAAGATTTTTTTAACAAAATGCAATCTATATGACTAGAATATCCTTGAGTAACAGGAGTGTGCGAATGTTCAACTCACAGAAGATACATTAGTTAATGTTGTTGGCATGTTTATTTATTTATTTATTTTGTCAAAATGTTGGCATGCTTGTGTGTGTGTGTGTGCCCGCGCGCGCGTGTGTGTGTGTGTGAGAGAGAGAGAGAGAGCATACATAAATTCTTCAAAAAAAGCAGAGTTCAGTGTAGCCATTTGAGTATGGTAACAACTCCTCCACCTCAATTCTAGCGGTCGAACAACTTGTGCTTCTCCTGAAACGGCTTTGTTTTGACTCAACCTCGGCCCAAAATATGCTGTAAACAGGTCTGTGGTCCGAGAACCTGGATTCCCCTCGGACATAAGATAATTGATGGAGACCTCCCCCAAACCACAAAATTCGATCGCACCTTCACAAAATAGAAAAAGATGATCAGTGCCTTGAATTACTATAATCCCCTTCTCACCGCAACCCAAAAAAAGAAAAAGATGAATTAACCACAAAATGGAAAGGGACTAAAATACCACCACACTGAAGGTTTTCTTCCTTGAATTGTTATAAAATCTTCGACTCTGTCAGCTAAGGAGGGTACTACCTCCAGTCCAAAAAGAGTCCAATTCGCAAAAATTATGTACCACAGAAACAATTCCATTTTTAATGATAACAGTACAAAATGACATAATGTCCTCAAGTACATCACAATTTCTCTATCATGCCCACATTACTGACTAAAACACCTATTTTATTTGGGGGTAAACATAAAAAATATATCCACAAACATTGCAATTTCTTTAATGGAATTTTTTTTGTGTTGAACAGGGTGAGTTTTGTAAGGAATTCTTACCATGCAGGTGTTCGTCGCTTCTCCTTTGGCTGCATATTTTCACCAGTGTATCTATCTGAATTATTTGAATACTTGTATGTTGGTGGGAAGTATATCTTCCCTTCTTTCCATCCTTCAAAAACACGACCCCTTCGCTGCTCTATTCGTAGCTGCCAAAAGAAAAAAAAAATACTTTAATGCAATGCATCTTAACAGAAACACAGTAAGGATGTTCAGCAAAAGGAAACAGATAGAAATGCTTCGGCAAGAAGTTATAGCACGTGCCTGGTCATTCTCTAACAAAGCTCTCCAGTTTTGCATCTCAACAAGCGCCTTGGCTGACCGGTAAGAAAGGGCAATTCTATAATTCAGATCCCCGAGCCAGATGATTCGACTGCACAAATTTATTAGATTATTGGCAACACTTCGTAATTTGGAAACTGGAGGTAGTTTTTAATTAAGATGTGGAGGTCAATAAATTCAACTTCTTAAACACATTCAAGTGCCCAAGAAATTGAGCTAATATATTTCCAGAACTGTATGAAAAAAGTCAATAAACAATAGATGAGTAAAGATCTTACTCATGTTCAAGTATGGTTTCTGGGGATTTATCATCACAAATGCCATGAACTCGTGGAAACCTCGTCTTCTTTAGGATCTCCAATACATCAGAGTTCCTCCGCAGCTCATCTCCTTCCTTCTGTCCTGAGGTCAAATGGCTGCAGACAAAGCAGAAGCTTGTTTGATGCAACAACATGCTCACCGAGATGGACCCCTACAAAATAAGTACTTCATTATCTCAAGGTTTTAGCCTAGATAAAATCAAAACTACAACAACTTATTTGAATGACGGACAATACCTTATTTCCAAGGTAACCCATCAATCCTCTTCCAACACAAGATACTTTCATGTTCCGAACATGCTCTGTTAAATCACTCCTCACCCAAATCGTGAGCAAAACTCCAACCATCTGCTTGCTCGCAACTAAACAGTACCTTGAATTCCCTGGCATTCTATATCCATCTTCCATTTGTGAGAATAACACAGTGCTGGGTGAATCCCCAGGCCCATAATCATCATCGGACGATCCCCATCTTGAATAGTCACTTGGCCTTTGACCCCATGAATAATCACTTGGTATGTGACCTGAAGAATAGTCACTTGGCCTTTGACCTGAGGAATAATCACTTGGCCGTTGACTCAAGGAATAATCACTTGGCCTGTGACTCGAAGAATAATCACTTGGCCTCTGACCCCATCTAATATTAGGTTCATAGTCACTTGGCCTATGACCAAAGATCACCCGGTCGCAGACACTATATCGTCGGTCAAGGTGAGATTGTGGGACCGAATAGTCATTCTCATTTCTCCAGTTGCCGGGTACCTGGACTGATCTACGGTGGAAGAAAGACGAGGACTGTTGCCTGGTTGATCCCTCAAAATCAGCATCAGATTCAACAATTGGATTAGGGATTGGTGAAGGTGTATAGCACCCACTTCCTCCACTCGTTCCAGGACGATTATTCAGTGTTTTACGAATTAGCGATAGCCATCTTTTGGCAGGGCCATTGTCTTCAGCGCCCAGAATATTACCAGCATTCAGAGGAACAATTTCTTGAAATCTGATAGAGTGAAACAAAACATTCTTATTTTAGTCAAGGGAGTAAAAGAGTTTGCCTAAAGGTAAAGTGAAGATCGAATCTAATCGATCAATAAAACATACCCAAGTACATAAAGGTCTGCAGGAGGTGAGGCATGAAGCCAATCATCTAGATTCAAATTACTTGATGGGGATTTTCCGCCAACATTCCATGTAGCCGAAAAAATGCTAGAATAGAAAAAGACCTACTTAGGAACTACTCCGTATCTGCAAAAAGCCAAATCAGGCAAAAGGAAGAATATTGTTAAAAGACATACCTATAGTTCTGAACATTTATAATCTGAGGGTGATCAAGATATTCAACTCTCCCTTCACGGACACGATCAGTTGTCTTGCTTGATTTTTCTGTTCATATAAGCAAGATAAAAGAGATTGAGAATAATTGCATCAACATCATAGAAGTAGGTTCTTCCATTATGCGCAGGAGTGAAAAAAAGATTCAATCTGGGCGGTTAACACAAGTCTCTTTCAAATTGTCCAAGTGGTGTTACTAAACCTGTTCTACTTTTCTTGGTTTTGCACAGTTCCCTCTCAGAGAAACTATTCCTCCATTCCACATTGCCACCTAAAAACAGGATTTCATAGCGATCAATTTCAGTTACTAATACAGAGATTAAAGCTTTAACCTTACCGTATGAGATCAACAGTATCAGACTATAAATGGATATCATTACTAAATCAGCAAAGATATACCATCCATTTGCATCTTTGAGAAGCTAAATTAGGAGACAAGGATACAAACGAACCAGCCTTATTGCTAGAAAAATAATTTGCACAAAAAGATCCCAATAAAACCATATGGCAGTTGGAAGTTATTTTCCAGAATTAAAAAGGAACAACAGGCACAAAGCATAAGACTTAAAATTCCATCTTTTTTTATCTTTGTTCTCTCAGCGGCCAAATAATGATGAATTATTAAATGCACAAATTAGTCATCCATTTCTATAGAAGGTGATAAATAGAAAGTCATGAGGAAATCAGATACCAACCTCCATAGACTTCTTCATCTGCCTGAAAATTCTCAGTTTTGCTCTTGATATTGAACCACTTCCTAACTAGTGACTTTGACCAAGAGAGCTTCACCAAACAGAACACTAGAGTCAGCAACCATATAAAGCTTGCAGAAAATTAGTTTGTGATATAAATTCATCATATTATTTTCCAAGAAAATGGAAGCAAAAGATCAAAAACCTTGCTTTTCTTGCTATACCCATCTCTCATTGTTTCACTTCTTTTTCATACAGATTTTCTTCTTCTATTTCCCCTAGTCCCCTTTCCCCAAAGTTCTTGGGTTTCCTCTGAATCACCTCAAAACTACAAAACTTTCAAGAAAATGACCGCATAAACAAAAGGTCTTCCTCAAATTGTGTTATGAAATGAGCCTAATACTAACAAAATAAACCAAATTGAACTTCTGGGTTCCTCTAGTTCCCTAAGTTTATCACAGCAAACTCACTATCCGAGTGATCTTGTTTATGGGTATTGTCCCCAAATAATGTTACTTCTTTTCGACTGGGCATTTTTTCTTATATCTATGTAGTAGTATACAACATAGAAGAATAAGAGAGGCACAGAACCCAGTAAAATTAGAAGCTACAAGTCTACAACGACTAGAGGGAGAAAAACACTTTTATGCTTGGGAGAGTGATTGGATTGTGAAGCTGAAGCTTATGAACAAGACAATGCTGCAAGTCTAGAGAGAGAAAGAGGACCCTTCTCTTTACTCCTCGATATCCAGCCCAATTCCAAGGAACGGCAAAGTATCAAGATTTGAACAGAATAAAGTGCACAAAGACACTCACTCCATATATAAGGCCTTTTTTTTTTTTTTTGGGAAATGATACGGAAGATCCAACTTTCTACTACTACGCCATGTATATATATATACCTTGAAAGAAAAATAAAAAACTTTAATTTTTTATAAATAGATGTTGAGCTATAAACTTTTACATGAAGAAAGATGTTTTTTAAATATATTTTTAAAAAATAAAATAATAAATCAAAAATATCATAATATTTTATTGTACAAAAAATAATTCTTATCTCTAATTTTGAAATTTATTTCTCCCTCTATCTCAAAAAAGTCGTTTGGTTTAAATTTTTTGTCAAATTGGTCAATTTTGAAACTAATAATTCATCTAATATATTTAAGTATTTACATAAACGAAAATTGGATCTTATAGTATGTTTTACGTAATTTCTTATGATTATAATTTTACAATTTATATATTTATTAAATAATAATAATAATTTTGATTCAAAAAATTGTTAATTTGATCAAAAAATTTAAACTATGTCTCTTTTTTTTTTTGAACAGAGAGAGTAAAAGACAATAATTATTTTTAGTTTTGGAACGAATGCATTATTATGAGTTATACTCCATCAGTTCTAAAATTAAAGATATTTATGAGTTTTAACATAGTATATTTGTAAAATTTAAAAATCGCATTTAAAGTGAATTTATTTTATTTTAATTGATGTCAAAGTTAATATTACAAACTACATATAAAATACTACCACATACAAAATTCAAATTTTGAATATTTAACAAATTTATATCATAATTTAAAATTTCAGATTTGACAAACTGAATTTGATAGAATTTAAAAGTACCTCTAATATCGAAATAGAGTGAGTATTATTATAAATAACTGCTAACTTTAATAACCAAAAAAATATTATTTTCACAATATGGTTCCACAATTTATTTCAAAGCATGCAACAAAATTTCTATTAATACTAAAACTTCAGTGTTAAATTAATATTTTTATTATGAAAATAGTAACTTTTTATTTTATTCTTGCAATAAAGTGTAAATTATTAAGTAATAGTGTGTAAATATTAACCACCTTTATTTTCAAGTTGTACTTGACGCATGGTTGTTGCACATCCTTTGAGTGCATTGTAGAATTATTATAATCAAATTTTGTATTACATGTACTTTGCAAATAATTTATTAGTCTGATAATATAAGCAACATATTTTGAGAGTCAGCAACACAAATTTAAAATATATAAAGCATATATTATTATGTTATATTTTTATTATATTTATATTTGTTAATATATTTATATATCATATTTTTAGTAATAATTTCAATATTATAAAAATATAATATTTTAATATATCTTTTAGAAATCTTGAAATTTTTATCACACAAATACCAAAATATATTTACTTACAGGACAGAAGAAGCATCTATTAGATTAGGTTGTGCTACTGTCAGCATTTAACCCCTTCCTTTTCTGCTTTTTAGTTTTTTGACACCCATAACGCAAGGCCGGCCCAGCACGATGGAGGCAACGTGCGTGTCGTTTTGATTGGATTCTGTGAATAAAACGACTCGGTCGGGTCAACAGATAAATAGATACCCTTTGGTCAGCAAAGTGGAGGGCCGTAAGATCTAACTGTTCTGCATCTTCTCTTTTGTCATTTGGTCTTAAAAATCAAAGTTAAAGCACTTAAAAAGAAAGGAAATAAAAGATAAAGGGAATGTGTGTTGTTGTAGAATTAGTACAAATCTATTTTTTGTGTTTCTTTCTGTTTCTCTTTATCTTTCTTGGATGGTGTTGTATTTTCTAAAGAATGTTTGTAGGAACTGTCAATTGTGTGTGTGCGAAGTGATCCTTCTCTTGTGTGGCCTATTTAGGGTTTGTGTAGTTGCTTAAATTTGGAAGTTTGGGAGAGTTTTAAACACGACGATACAGACTCAATCACATGCTACACCGTTTAGGCTTTTTGAAGTTTGTAGAATTGTTTGAATTTTTAAGTTTAAGAAGTTTGAACCACGAGGAATTGACTCAATCGCACACAAACTTTATGACTTTTTTGAATTTTTGGAATCTTATAAATTTTCAAGTTTAGGGGAGTTCGAATTATGAGGAACTGACTCAATCACACACCACACTTATAGGCTTTTTGAGGTTTGTGGAATTGTTTAAATTTTCAAGTTTAGGGAGTTTGAATCACGAGAAACTAACTCAATTAGACGCACATGGTATGAGCTTTTTAAAATTTATGAAATTTGTTTAAATTTTCAAATTTGGGAGAGTATGAACCATGAGTAACTGACTCAATCACACGTTACATTAAACTCCGAATATGTATATTTATTGTCCCACACATTTTTGGTAAAATATTACTCCATCAAATTCAGAAAAGAGTTCATAACAATTATTGTTCTTGGTACACATTTTACTTTTTAGTCAAATTTCTAGGTACATGAAACAAGTTAATACATGTGATACAAGGAAATGTGGGGAAAGTTTTTTGTGAGGCTCAAAATAGGCTCGTGTCTTTGGAATCAAGGGCAGGTGTCTCAATTTAGGGTGTTGTGGTCCTCCTTTTAGAAACTTTACTAATTTTAAG
>JAUMHB010047925.1:0-15650 GCA_032359685.1 Pittosporum tobira
ACTTTTTACTTTTTACCTTTTATTATTTTGGTTTTTAGTAAGTTAGTAAAACGGTACGAGAGGGACTAGCGTTTAATTTAAGAATTTGAGAGTACTATGTTATATAATGTATTGATAATTTTTTAGTTATCCGATTGAAAGACTATATTATGACATTTCATTACTTTCTAGAAAATTTATCTAAATTTATCAATTAAAATTTTGGAGAATGACTATGTTATATAATGTATTGATACTTTTTTAATTATCCGATTGAAAGAGTATGTTATGGCATTTCATTACCTTCTAAAAAATTTATCTAAATTTATCAATTAATATTTTGGAGAATAATTTAGTCTAGCAGTTAAGATTGAGATCATACTAAGGTTAAGAGTGATATTATTTCTATTTAAATTAAATGGAGTTTTGGTTGCCATTTGAAGAATTTGTTTGTTTTTTTTACAGGGATTGATTGTTTGACTTTGTGTTTTTTTTCATAGTTATATTATTTCTATTTACTGTTTGATTAACCCTTTTTCAAAAATTTAAAAAAAAAAAAAAAAAAAAAAACTTTTTTGGAGAAGCAGGATATTACTCGAACCTAGATTACTAAGTTCTCTTCTTTTCTTTTCTGTTTTTTCTTTTTTCATTTTTATGTTCTTCCTTGAGAAGAGAATTTTTATTTCTATTTGAATCAGAAATTGTTACACCTTGAAGTTGAGACAAAAAGTTACATTTTTTTTTTTTTTTGGTATGAATCTAATTATCATGAATTTGGGAGTGAGAGGTAATAGCTGACTTCTGACTTTGGTTTGATGCTTCAAATTAAACAAGCTAATTAGACCAACAAATATTGGAAGATATGAGAAAATTTTGGTTGTCCACACTTCCCCCTTAACTCCCAATGGAATAAATTAAATAATAAATAAACAGAAAATTTAAAAATTAAACAATTTTAATTCATTATATTTCTCACATACCACGAATATCATCGTTACAAAATTCCATCTATCTTTTCGTCACCTCTCTCTGAAAAAAATAACATGTCCAGAAGTTGGGAGAGATGAGGGAAACGGAAGCCCCCACCCGACCGGCCTACCATCGGTTCGAGCCGGCCATCAACACTACCCAAAATAACAATATTAATCGCCGTTACGTCTATCGCATGCCCGACCCTCCTCCGCATTCTGGCGGCCGACATTCACAATCGTTAACTTCAACAGGAGCTGTGCCGTCGCCGTCGTCCTCTTACCGATTTGGTGGTAATAAAGATTCAGAAGTAAAGAGAAAAAAACGAGTGGCCGGATACAAGGCCTACGCCATGGAAGGCAAGATGAAAGCTTCTTTACGTGGCAGCTTTAGCTGGGTGAAGAATAAGTATAATTCTATTGTGCATGGTTATTAGGACAAATTAATTTTTATTCATCGTATAAATGAAAAAGGAGGCGGCCTGCTTATTTTTTTTTTATTTTTTTTTCAAGAGACAATTTTTTGGATCAAGTATACACCCTGGTGACCAAAAAAAAATAATTTTAAATTTAAATTAATTAAAAAAAAAAAAATTTATTTTCACATCGTTGGTGATTGATTATTATTGTATAATTCGAATTCTTCCATTAATTGATTATGAAAATTTTGTAATTTAATGGATGCTGTTGTCCAGTTTGAAATTTGCTTTCTTCATGACTTGTAGAATTGCTTAGGCCACGATTGGCGTCTCTGTATGGTTTCTTATCAGTTTTTTCTTTCTTTTTTTTTCCCCACTTGTTCATGTTGGGACTGGATAGAAACCTTGTAGTTTGCGCTACCTGTGGTTTGTTAATTGTATGTAGTATATAGGGTTACTCCCGGCCTTCTCATAAAAATTACTATCGTTTAATATTTTGTGGATATTACAAAGTATAGTTAGTTATACGTAATTTATCTAAATTATCCTTAATAATATTATAATTTTGATAATAAAGTAGTAATAATAGTAGTTAAATTGGTATGATATAACATTAATATTATAATTTTAAATAGTAAAATAATGATTTAAATAGTGGGTCATAATGGTGGAGTAGTAAATCATATTGAAGTAGTAAATGAAATGTTGTGTCATATTTGTCATTTGACAAAATAAAAATAATTTAGACTATTTATATTATTAAAATTTTCAAAAAGGGAAGGAACATTTATTTTCTTATTTTCAGTTAACATAATTAGACTATTTTAAAGAGAATAATTTCATCTTATAAATTAATTTCAGACCCTAAACCTTAAAATTGAGAATCTAATCACATGTACAGACTAATTTATTTTTTAATTTGGACATTTGTACTGGACTATATAATTATAGAAAGGAGATGGTATCAATTACTAGGTCCCTTTAAACATATCAAGTGATGTCTAAATTAAAAATAGTTATTCATTCTTGCCATAAAAATAATCTGAAGACAAAATAGTACTTGATCTGTTCCAAAAAGAATTATTGTTATATCATTAGTTTGTGAGATAAATAGATAAAATAACAATTATTTTTTCAAGACGGATAAAATATCATTTATCAAATAAAAAAAATAAAAAAGTAGTAGCTACAAAATATATAAATAATAATCATTACTATTGCATTACACACACACACACACACACACACACACACATATATATATATATATATATATAAATTAAATTTTTACCGAAGTAGTTAGCTGTTCCAACTAGAACACAGTAAAGTCGCTATATACGAGACAAATCAAGTTATCACCAAATTGTTTCCAAAATTAAAAATAATAATAAAAAAAAATTATCACCAAACAGACGCATTGAAATAGTCTACTATGCTACATACACAACAATTTTATAAAAACTTATAACAAATTAAATATTATACACGTTTCATTGAATGAATGTCACGTTTTGAAAACAAAATTCAATGACAACCTTTATAGATAATTGTAATTTAATTTTAGGAAAAAAAATAAATACAATATAATTATGTAATTATATACATTGTGGGGGTATATTGAGATGCATAAATTATGATTCATGCATTGTTACACATGTATATATTAAAATATATAATATATTATTCATAATATATATTTCTTGATATATTATGATGCACAAAATTACCTGTATTACCCGGGACCTCTTAATTTTATTATTTCTTTTATCATTAAAGATGTATATTACAAAGTATATAGTTAACTTTCTCTCTTTTAAATATTATTATTTGAAGAGTAAAAACAAATATAATACATCGATCACCTAAGAAGCCAACTAAACTCATTCAAACCGTATAAATCATTTAAACTTTAACTATTAATAAAATAACAAGCTTTGCAAATTATAGATTATCAAGAAAAATTATGTAAAAGCTACCATAATAAATTTCTTAGATGTTTTGGCTGTGTCGCACAAAAGTTACAACCCATTTTTTCAAACAATTATATGTATATTTACTCAACATAAACACTTTCAAAATATAAGAATATTATTAATTTTTAAAAAATTAATTTATAAAATTTTACGTTTAAAATTATATGAATTAATTTGATTTTAGTCGATACAATAGTAAATCTTGAACAATTTAAAAATATTATTAGTTCTAGAAAATAATTTTCTTTAAAACATAAATAAATTCATATTAATGTATATTTGAAAATGTTCAATTTCGACTTTTTAAGAAACAATAATGCTTTTATATTTTAAAATAGAGAAAGTTATAATATTTAATAAAATTCTCCTCTACAGGACCCGTTTGGTGAAATTATTTCATGATCTTATACATTATTTTTTAAATAAATTACTTTAATAATTATTATTTTATTTAATTTTAAAAATTTATAAATTAATTATAATAATTTTTTTTGACTTATTTAAAAAAAATTGATCATTAAGTACAGTAAGTTAAGTTGCAAGCAAATTATGGTAGATTACATAAAATAAGGAAAGTTAAATTACATGTATACATATGGAAAATTCAATTGCATACATATCGTGTTAAAATACAAGCTATAAATATCCGACTCCTCTAGAGTTATTAGAAAACTTTAAAATTTAGAGTTCGTGAAATCTTAACATTCTATTTGAAATCAAGGGTTTAGATAAATTCACATAATATTTGTTATATTTTATTTTTTTCATATAATTTTAAATGTAAAATTTTATAAATTAATTATATAATTTTAACAATATATTTTGAAAGTTAAATTATGTGTGAAAAAAAATTAAGTTTATAAATGTCTGAAACAATATTAATTTAAATGCTAATTATAATTCAATTAATTTTAAATTTTAAATGTTAATTTCCTTATCATTCTTTTCTCACTCCTTTCTATGATTATGCTTTTAATTCAATCAATTATAAATGTCTGGAACAATATCAATTTAAATGTTAAAATTAATTATTCATTGTTGAATTGTTAAAATTATTTATTCAACAATATATAAGCATAAAACTTGAATCTAAACAAAATTAATCATAAATATCTGGAACAATTTGAATTTAAAATTAATTATTTAGTAATATATAGTTAATTTAATATAGATTCAAGTTTACTAATGATTGTTTCAATTTTTTTATTTATCATATTCTCAAAATCAATATCAATTTGAATTTGCTGGCTTCATCAAGTCAGGGAAGTGGATGGTAGTGCAAGGAGATGACATTAAGTCATTAACACTCGAACCGCTTTCAATTATCACGTTTGATTGATTGGGTTCTAAATTTTGAGTTGTAGTGGCCCGAAGAATGAAATTAAGACGGATGTCAAGTGTTAACGGGTTTTAATAGGAGGCCGGTCTCGAGTTTTTTTTTTTTTTTTTTTTTTTTTAAATTTTTTAAGAAGCGGTGAAATAGTTTCATCAAACATACGTAAGAGAATTAAGCATTAAAGACCGAAATTAAGATCTCTAAAAAGTGAATGTCTCAGGATTTCAGTCATAACTATTGGACTATGACATTATTGCGTTTAGAGATTTGTGATAGTGTAGTCATACGAAATAAAAAAATTAAAAATTATAGGCATAATTATAAGAAGGAGAGATAAATTAAAATATAAATTACAATTAAATATAATTATAAAAATTAAAATAAGTTACATCGAAAATAAGACACTCAACAAATAAAATCTTCAAATACGTTTGGAGATGCAACCTAAGCCTCTCATTTTGAACTCCGAGTCCGACGGTTGACGGAGAGATCCTACGGCACGGAGGGAGTGGATCATGTCCCCACCAGTGGAGCCACGGCCCCGTTTGGAATTTGAATTCTCTCTCCCTCTCTACAAAGAGACGTTATAAACTTTTTAACTTTTTGTGATTTAATTATTATTTTTCCACAAACAATATTTATACAGCAAAGACTTTTATATTAGTATTTGTTTAATGACGAACTGTTTCAGTCTCCATTTAATGCTTGAACTACGCCACCACTCAACATTCTACTGTCTCTCTCTCTAAACTATTCCATTCTTATCTCTATTTTTCTTCAATTCAGCATTATTTCAATCTGTATGCATGTATATGTGTGTGTGTTTATATATATGATTCTAAGCCCGAGAAGCTGGTCCCACATGGAGGATAGAAAAGAGGATCAAAGACCCAGTTGCAGATCTTGATTGCTCGTTGTTCTTGTAAGTTCTCGTTATTTGAGTTTGCTGTTTTGACATTTGACTGATTTCAAGATTAGGTTTTTGTTTTTTTAAGCTTTTGTGATCTGTTGTTACGAGTTTTTTTGTTGTTAATTATTCCAAAAATTGGGGGTCATGTTTACAGTTATAACAATGTAACTATGTTGTTTTCGGGTTATTTATACTATATTCAGCTTCATTGTGAGACCATTATCATAATGTGCTATTAGTGATATGATGAATTGATGATTCCTTAGAATTCTTGAAAAAACATAGGTATGTAGTTAATCCTATAAAAATATGATCTTGTACAGGTTTCAAGGTCTGATGATTCTCAATTGCTGCAATGGGCTTCAGCTGTATATAGGTCTAATGTATTCTAACTAGGAAATGTAGCTTAATGAATTTAGTGCAACATATGTAGGGGTGAAAAGTTGGAGATTATGGCCTTTCAATCCTTATGTTTGTGTGTATTGGGAATTTAAGAGAGAGAGAAAAAAAGAGAGAGAGAGAAAAAGGAGGAAGGGGCGGGGGATTGTTGAAGTAGATAAAGAAAGTAAAAGATACAGAGACAAGGATACAAAATGGTCAGAGTTTGTTGAAGAAGTGTACATTGTAGGCATGACAGACCAATTATGGAGGGCTGTTGCCTGACATACCTCGACTAATCACAATGCAAGTGTTTAATTTTGCTCTTCTTAATTATGTATTGATGTAGATTAACAACATAGTACTGGGATGTGTATGTTTATCACTTAGAGTAGCGGAGATATATCTTGTGGGGTTTGAAGTTAGCAGATTTAGTATTTGATTTCCAATAAGTAAAATTTGAGTGGAGATTAAAGATTTACTGGATATGTCACTATGAACAAATTTTCATGTAATAGCTTTTATGCTATTTACTAAGATGGTGAGTGATTTTGAAGACATTACAATGGATGGATTTGAAATACCACTGTCAGTTCCAATTTTTAAAATTCTTCCCAATATGATTTCTAGAGTAGGATATCTTCGAAAATATGTATCTCAATCTCCTTTTTCTTTGTCTTCCAGTGACCAGTGCTTTATATTTGTCAAAACCCATTCATATCTCATCCATAACATCATAAAGATGTAACCTTACTGTAGAAATTGAGTCTAATTTTATCATCCAAGTAGCTTGTATTTGAATTATGCATACCTGAATCGTTAACCGATTTGGCCTTGATTTAGTTGCAGATGGATTTTGGTTGCCGGATAATATTTCTCTTGGCAGTTGTTTACTTCGTTCTTGAACTTTAAGTTGTTTCACTATCTGCATGCAAAATATGGGTGTTGAGAGGCAAAATTTTAAGAGTGGAGGAGGTTACGTTGGCGGATTCCTCCATCTGTTTGATTGGAATACAAAATCTCGGAAAAAATTGTTCTCTAGCAAATCTGATCTGCCAGGTAAAAACTAAGACCCAGTTAGGCAGTAACATATATTTTCTTGGTGTGCTGATGACATTATGCCTTGCCTATAAAGGGAAATATTAGTACTTTTGGTCTTCAATTTTCTATTCTTGTCTCTAACTATCATTTTCCTTCTCATTTCTGTAGAGCAATCAAAGCAGAAAAGGCGAAATGATGGAAGTTTTCCTATGACACGGTCACATCAGGTGGGAATACGTCCACTCAGTAAATATGTTGAACTTTTTGTATTATTTGTTTTAATTCAAATAAGTAAGTTACGGAATTTTCTTTTTCTGCAGATTGATCAGGATGATAGTATAGCTGGTTCAAGTATCAAAGGAAGTAGCGATTATAGTTGTGCTTCGTCCGTAACGGATGAGGAAGTTGGTGTAAGTAAGGCCCCTGGAGTAGTTGCCAAGCTTATGGGATTGGATTCCTTGCCGACATCAAACTTTTCAGAGGCCTACTCTACCCCATTTTTCGACTCCCAGTCTCTTCGAGAATCTAATTACCATAAGAAAACCGAATTTCATCAAGACCACCAAATCATGCATTCCAGAAATCTTCTATACAAAGAAAAGGACCCTTTTAGGAATAACATGGAACCAAAGCCTCAGAAAATTATAAGCAGACCAATTGAGAAGTTTCAGTCTGAAATTTTGCCTCCCAAATCAGCTAAATCAATTCCAATCACCCACCATAAGCTTTTGTCTCCGATCAAAAGTGGCGGATTTGTTCCATCGAAAAGCGCAGTTCACATAATGGAAGCAGCTGCTAAAATTATCGAGTCAGGTCACCCAGTTAGTACCAAAGCAAAAACGCCCATGTTCGGGTCTTCAGTTCCGTTAAAAATTAGAGATTTAAAAGAGAAAGTAGAAGCTTCTAGAAAACCAGCAAAGCTTGCGGAAGCTTCCTTGAAACCAGCTGAATCCGTTACTTCTGCTAAACATATTAAGGGGCAATCCATGAATAAGGGTTGGAATGGATCATCAGATACAAAGCCATTTAGAGTGTCTTCTGATTTAGAGGATTGTTCTGCTGGTTCAAAGAATAAGGGAAAGTCCATTTCACTTGCAGTCCAAGCAAAGGTCAATGTTCAGAAAAGAGAAGGCCTGGCCCCACCAAATGGCACCAAAAAATCGTTTGGCCAGAAAGAACAGAGTGAAGCAAAGTCAAGCCAGCTCTTTAAAAGCCAACCAAGTACACAAAGGAGTTCAAATAAGAAATCTTCCGCAAGTAACGCTCCTAGTGTGCTCAGGCAGAATAATCAAAAACAGAATTGTGCGGTCGAAAGAGGAAAGTTACCTTCAAAGTCCTTGCCTTCTACTAATTCACAAGGTAGAAAAGTACTGTCCGGAGATATTTCCCTTGGGCGACAGAGAAACTCGGGTAAAAATTCCAAAGTTGGTACTAGAAGACTTGGGTTTGAGGTAACTGATGATGATGGAAAGGATGTCCCTTATTCTAGTACAGCGTCTGTCACAAGGAAAAAACGATGTATAGACGGGGATTTTAATTTTCAGAAAAAACAGGATGTTAGTAACATTGCTAAAAATGGGAACACAATTCAATTTTATGGACCGGTGGACAGGCAATTTAATTGGGCTGAGGATAGCAAAAGGAATGGAATGGATGTTGTTTCTTTTACATTTACAGCTCCAATGGCACGATCAGTCCCTGCTCCTGAGCCCTCAAGAGAGGTCATGGAGAAAAATAATGCCTTTTGTGCTGATTTTCAAGGTAAAAAAGTTTTGTTTAATTCTGGTAGTACTAATGGTTCAAGGTCATCTTCTCCGGGCTGTAGTGTGATAGGAGGTGATGCTTTAAGTAGTCTTCTAGAGCAGAAGCTTAGGGAACTGACTCTTGGGGTGGAGTCTTCCAGCCATAAAAAAGGGACAGCTGGCAGTTCTACAAATTTTCAGAATTTGACCCCTTCTCTCAAAGCACTAACCACCACCTCATCAGAACTACTTGATCAAGGGAGTGGGAATGGGTCTCAAACAGATAACTTGGATAGCCCATGGGGCTCCATTTTCAATTCAACTAATTATGAGGGACTCATTAGGCAACATAAATTGCAGGTATGTCTTATATGCTTATGCTTATTTGTCACCTTTATTAGTCTCTGCTGGGAATTTCTTTTTCCCTCTTTAAAATCTTACTTGAATTGTACTGCTTGTGTGTGGGGCTCATTTTCTGCTCTTGTTATTCTGCTTTTAGGCACTTTCAAATGCATTTTGTGTACACATAGTGGGCTAATGGTATGATAGAATCCGTGACAGAACTTGGTGAAAATAAATGTTTAGCAGGACCCTACTACTAGTACTAGGTACTACTACTATTACTATTACTATTGGTCATAATTATCATTTATACCATTTCCCTACTGAAGTTGCTAGTCTTATGACCAAGTTGGGGGTCCCTCTTCCATGCACAAATTCATGCCAAGTTATCGATTTTGCTGTTTCTTAAATTAGATGCTACTTTTGCTCTTTCTTAAAGTGGATGCTTAATTTTTCGGTCTTTGCTCTACTCGTATATAAACAGAAGTAGATTTCTCTCACTTTATCTTACCAGATCCTAAACATGAAGCTCCCCAACGTCTATGAATATGATTATGACCTATTTCTTGTAGTATTTCCTTGTCAGCGAATAGACAGTTCTAATTTTCGCTGTTCTGGATGGTGAAAACAAGTCATCAAGATAATTTTTTGTTTTTAGTAGTAAAGTAGATCGGCCCCTTTCTTGAACTAACACTAATCCCTAATATGATTTTTATTTTCATCTAGCTATCAAGGTACCTAGTCCAGCCAATAAATAGACGTTTTGATGTCTCAATTAGGGTTATCAAGTGAAACTCATGGAATGGGTCTCGTCTTTCCATGCAGACTATGAATCATTAGTAGAGTTCCATTGCCATGGATGGACACTTTTTGGTTCGTAATTTATGGAAAAATAATCAGGAGGCACTTTTTCGAATGTTATTCCTTCCTTGCGTTTCTTAACTTGAATTGATATATCTTTTCAGGGAGTGAAAGAAATGTATGAGTGTGGTAGCAATGACAGTGAAGTCAGGAACATGCTCGAGTGTCGACATGCAAGTCCAATATCTATTCTTGAATCTTCTGTTTTCGCAGAAAGTTGCAATTCTTCAGATACCGCTGACTGGAATAGTACAGAAGGTAAGGGCATCATAATTAAACAAATGTCACTCCCTCCATTAGGCGAAGGGTCCCATTTGTGAAACAAATTTCTTCTGAAATGACATAATGCCCCATGTCAATAATTACATTACCATATCACCACCACTATACTAACTAATTCCATATTTATGGGTAAACATGATAAGAAGAATTTTCCATAATATTCGGAAATTTTATGAATGAGACTCTTTCATGGAATGAAGGGAGTATAATTTTAGGTTATCTGTATGTCTGAAGAAATGAAATTCAATTAAAAGTCAAACCTAGGATTAATTATCGGTATAAAATTCTAGGTACCAAGCACTGTTCATCTGTCCAAGCTCAAGACATATTTGATTTGAGGTCTTCAAAGAAGTTCCATTTGATGGAAGCAGATACAGAATTATCGGACTCAGCTTCTTCATCCTCTGCCAGATCTTTGGCTAACAAGCATGTGACCGTAGTTGTGAATGATTCAGCGGGACAAACCAGGTGGCAGTTGGAATATGTAAAGGCAATACTGTGCAACACTGAGACGATGTTCAAGGATTTTGCATGTGGTAGGACCCGCGAGATAGTAACCCCTTATCTTTTCAATGAACTCGAAATTCAGAAAGCAGGCTCTGAAAGTCATGAAGAGGAGGCTAAGCTAAAGCGACAGCTGTTATTTGAATGCGTAAGCGAATGTTTGGGCTTGACATGCCGGCAATATGTAAGTTGGGGATACAGAGCTTGGGAAAAAGGAATGTCAGTGGTGAAAAGAAAGGAATCGTTGGCAGAAGAAGTTTACAAAGAGATTTTAGGGTTTGAAGCCATGGGAGATTGCATGGTAGATGAGCTTGTAGACAAGGATATGAGCAGTCAGTTTGGAAAATGGCTTGACTTTGATGCTGAAGCATTTGAACTGGGAGTCGAGATTGAGGGAAGGATACTTAATTCTTTGGTTAATGAAGTAATCGCAGATATATTGGTTCGTTAGCCAATTAATCATAGTTTTTTCCTTCACTTCCCCTAGCTTTGTTGCAAATTAGTCTTAAATTTCTTTCTCTTGAAGAGTCTTTTGGGACCTTTATTTATTTTTCCTTATTTTTTTAGTCCTTCAAATTCTCCATTTAGCTGTCTGTGAGTAGAATCATCTTTTTTTTCTCGGCATAACTTTGTGTTTAGGTAAGATTTATTGAAATCATAATTAGCATGTTGGGAGGCTCAACTTGTGGATTTGTTCATACGTATGATTCTCGTATCTTACTGTATACCAAATTAGCTGAATTTTCTGCCAGTGAACTCAAATTTCAGTAATAAGAGCTCCAGCATTGCATTCATTGCAAAAAATGCATGCCTTTTAATTGGGCCGAGTGATCTGTAAACTGTTGCATGTCTGAAGGGTCAGATATAATAGCTAATTGTTTTTTATTTATTTTTATCTTTTTGCACTTGTTTGAATGATCAAGTGTTATTTGGTATCGAATAATATGTCAATCATTATATTCGTCATTCACATCATTCAACATCTGAAATATCTACTAGTATTCGTAGAAGATGCACCTTCATTGGATAATGATAATGATGATACAAGTCTCGAATTAGGTGTCGCAATTGTGCCAAAAGATACACTAGGGAGTTGTTTATCTTTATCCTTATCACCGCACATCCAGCTTGTAGCCAAAAATTCCAATCAATAAAGCAGCTTAACCACATATGAGAGCAGTTAGGGTGCAGATCTCTAAGTACACATTCTATGACTTCGGAGGTGTTGTCATGCAACTGATGTGACATTTTCTTGTTAGGTCCACAGAACGATAGCTAGGTTTCAAGTCCCTCTAAGCTCACAATTAATTAATAAAAGAGATGAAAACTTAAAATTAAAAGATGTTTCTAATTCTAACATTAAAACACTCTTATGTTATATTTTCGTGTACATTGGGCATCACACGTTATATTTCGGACTCTAATGTGAGCGCAAGGTATAACGTGTTGATGTTGTACATTGAACATCACACATTATACCTATCTATTCCCTTCAAATTGTTATTTCAGTAGTGCCATACCTCACCTGGTTCATGAATGTCATTGTCCCATAGGCAAAAATTGTTTTCTTCTTCAGGGCACGGTGCGAGTCCTCCATCAGGACCAGCAGCATATTCCAAATGCCAATCAATCCACTCATTATCAATCATAAAGCCCGAATTCAGTCCGTAGGTTACGCCATTGTCACAACTCGAGCCTCCCCTACCGTTGCTTCCCTTCGTCTCACGACCATTTTCTGTCAATTCTTCCAGACCCACAAATGCATTTTCTATCTCCACACCCAGATTTAAATTCCCACATGAATCCTCAGCCCCATTTTCCAGAATGTAGCTGAGCTCATCTATTTGTTCATCTAGCTCTTCAGGGTTGAAAGGGCCCATAACCTCCTTTTCTCTGTCATTAGGCCATAAATTGTCGACTCCTGTCAGTGGGCCACCACGAGGGGTATCATCACTTGCAGGTGGCTCTGTCGTCGACTCAATAATATTCTTGTTGAATTTTTTGGCTACTGAGCGGCTAACTCGTCCGGATCCCCGCTTGCATGGGCTTGGGATCTTGAGGATGTCCGGTGGAGGGGGGCAGGGCTCACGTCCAGGCCTATAGAATCTGTAAATTTTCCGGCTGAGATGAGAGTTCCAGTAGTTTTTGATCTCATTATCTGTTCGTCCCGGTAAATGGCTAGCTATCACAGACCACCTGCAAAGAAAATTACAAAAGTATTATTTCGAATTTATACATAGCACTTAATTTGCAGCAGTTGGTAGACTGCAAAATCCAAAATGATCCATAGTACGTGAATGGATTTTAAAAAAAGAATATATTTAGTGCTTGTTTGATAGTTGAACTTAATACAAATTTTAGATATTCTGAACCTTAAATATTAAGAAATTATTATTTTCAATATCATATAATGTGCTATACTTATATAGGTAGGGCCTTGCAGCCAATCTTCATCCATCCACATGATGGACGATCAATGTTTGAAATGTTAACCATAAAATGATCAATAGTAAATGGATTTTCAAAAACAAATTATTTATTTTAGAATTAGAGATATATTTTTTAAGAATAGTTGGTCAATTATAATTTTGATACAATTTTTTTTAAATAGTATAAAATTTCATTTATATTACAATAGAATAATAAATTAGAGCTATCATGGTATTTTATAGTATTAAAAAGTCTAAAATAGAAATATATTTCTAATTTTAGATATTACTAATTAAAAAAAATAATTATTTCTAATTTTAAAACCGGAATATTACTTAATTAGTAGGTATTTATCGGTATCTAGTACCTATTTCCGATAGATGCGTGCAACTTGACAATGGTGTCTTCTTCTTGTTCAGTGATGTTGCCTCTTTTCAAGTCTGCTCTCAGGTAGTTAATCCATCTCAGTCTACAACTCTTCCCACACCTCAACAAGCCTTCGATATTATCGACACCATAAAATACTTAAACTCCATCAACATAAATATATTAAGTTAATAATTAAAAGTAAACACAGCAAAAAGTATAATCAAAATGGCACTATATTTGTTGAAAAAATAATTGAGAAATGATTTTATTTATTTATTTATTTTTGGGAAAAAAGCAAACACTTTTTAAATTTGAGGGTTATAAGAGAAATATTATTAAGTGTACGGTGTACCTGCTTTCTTGGGTAATGACTTCCATGATCCTTCTCCATTGACCTCAATATACTTGATCAATGTCTTGTCTTCTTCATCTGTCCATCTTCCTTTCTTGAGCCCTACTTTGTCGCAGCAAGGAGCTCTTCCCATTTCTAAAAATAATAAACTAGAGAGAGGAAGAGAGAGGAGAGAGAGACTCCAACTAAGCTCTCTCGAGTTGTACCTATAAATCTTCTATACGTAAGAAAAGAGTGAAAGCATACATATTTATATACAAATAAAGATGGAACATACGTATCAATAAGAGTATAAATTAGCCGAATCTAGTCAAGTTGACTCGTATAATTTATTGAATTTAAAATTTAACCAACTCCTGTTTATCGAACAAAAGTAACTCAGTGTCTCTTAACCAATGTCTCGAATTCGGGCACTGTGAATGAAAAAAAAAAAGTGTTGGAGAGCTTTTTCCTCATGGGTCCGACAGTAGCTCGATTTCGGATTTAATTAGGGCCTCAAATGACTATTGAACGCCGGGAGGTTTAGACAAAAAAAAGAGTTTAAAATTTATTTGAGGTTCATCTAATTATCAAGTCTAGCATGAATTAAAATCGAGTTTGAATAATTTGAAATTTTTCAACGAGTTGCACTGAGTATCAACTAAAATTTTTTATTTTAATAAGGTCCTAGTAGTTAACCAAACTTCAAAATATACTTACATTTTATTTGTTAATATTTCAAATAAAATTTAATTTGAATTTTTAATCGAATAAATATGAATCGTACTCAAATTATTTGGTTCTATTTGCGTGAGAAGCATGGTATGATTAAATGAGGATGTGTTACCTAGCGTATAAAATTTTATTTTTCTCAAAACAAGGTTTTGATACGAACAATTACAAAAGAAACTATCATCATCAAAACATTCTCGGAAAAGGGAGCATAGTGATTGCAGTATTTGTTGCATTCAATATTTTAAAAATCACTAGGCAAATTTAAGTGGTAAAGAAAAAGTTTAACGTCCAAATAATTCTAATTAGAAGTGTTTAATTAACTTAAACATAAGAGATTATTTAAAATTTAATTAAAATTAAACGGAAATTTTTAGAACAAAGCTGACAAGCACCCGTCAATTTTCTCTATTATTAGTTACCAATTTGCATGCCTCTGTTGGTTGTCATGCCCATTTCACTTGAGAATGATAGGTAAACATACATGAATGTGCGTCTATTTTCTGGTGACATTGTCTCAAGTTAAAAGAAACTATACTTCTAAGGTCCCACAAAAGGTATAGAAAGAATCCTATATGAATAAAGTTTAATCGACTTTCGCTTGATGGCTCACATAAAACATTTGTTTAATATTCCTAAAATTATCAAATTTTAACTATCGAAATTTATTATATAAAAAAAAATAATATTTTACTCGACCGAATAGTTTTTGGCGAAGTCTTAATGGATTGATTAATTTTTGAATAATCACTAAAAACACTGAGTATGACAACGATTAACGTCACTGTACTCGCCTTACTAGATTCTCCATCTACTAAATAGGTCCGCCTAGCAAATTTTAAACAAGTATTGAAGATAATATGTACTCTTTTTCTTTTTGAAACGAAAAATACTATATCTATCTCATGGAAACCCTAATTGAAAAGGCTAACTAGAGGAAAATAAGGCTTCCAATTTTTTCGGGCTGCATCCATTTTAACTTTGCAGACAAAAATGTATATGGAGAGCAAATTTCACTTTCTAATTATATATATTTCCATCATTTGCAACTTC
>JAUMHB010047936.1:0-17100 GCA_032359685.1 Pittosporum tobira
TCATACCAGCCATACAATAATTCCTCTCAAGATCAGGTATGTATATATTAATTATTCCCTGCTCTCTCTCTCTCTCTATATATATATATAAGGATTTATATTTAGAATTAGCTAATTATCGTTAATTTTGATCTAATAACTACGATTATTTTAATTAAATAATCAATCTTAATTGTAAATTTTTATCTCACACACACATATATATATTCTATTAAGAATATACAGATAATGTGGTCCCTAAATGCAGGTGGTTCCACAATCTGAAAGCAGGAGAACGGATGAGAAGGATCACGTCGCGCCAGCCAACTGATTACTCTCCTCAACAAATATCTATTTTCATTGTTATTAATTTTATGTCTTGTTGAGGGTTTGATTGACTTGATTAGTGAATTGAAATGTGTACGGTAGGGACATATACGACGAAAGAAATTTAACGATGCCTACGAACTTAATTTTTGTGATTGTTATCTTTAATAATAATAATAATAATATATAGTACTGCTAATGAGTTTCTTGGATATCTTTTTTTTTTTTTTTTTTTGTGCTTTTTTTTTTCCATATTGTAAGGGATAGCGTGACTAATGAGTTTGTGAATATCCAGATTAGATATTTTCAAGCAATGGAGTCTAGATTTTTTATTTTGAAAGTAGACGAGTCGATTCATTTGAAATGTCACAATCTTATCCAGTCTATGTGAAATGAATTTGGTTGATGTGTGGGTAAGTTGGCTAACAAGACGATGATGACCAACTGCTTTATTCCAACAACTTGAGCTATCCATTAGGATTGTCCTGCTTCTGTTCTTGATTTTTTCAAGTCTTGGTGGTGGTTAAGTCTCTTGATCTAGCTGTTTTTATTTCTCTCTGAAAGGTACGATAGTGTCAATTTATTTCAGAATAATTTATAATTTATTTAATAATTAAAATGTGTTATAAGTTAAAAAAAAAATATTTATTTATTGATTTTTTCTAATAAGATGATAATATTATTATGCTTAATCTATAAGTTTTTTAAAATTAATTAAAAAAATCAAATTTAAGATAGTTGATTTTTAAATTAAATAAGATTCTCACCATCACCTCAATCTCAAATGTTTCGGATTTGATTCAGATTCATTACACCATCAACTCAATTGTTAAATCTGTAAAAATAAATCAATTTCTTTCTAGTTTCATTCAAATTTGCAAAACAATAAACTTGAATTCAGCTTTACTTGATGATTCACTTATAAACGGGTAAAAAAATGAATACTTATAATATTGTTTAATTCATTACTCAATTTTTATTTTTATTTTTTACTTTTTATTTTTTTTTTTATAATATTCATTCTAACTAGTTTTGAAAAATTCAAATTACCATAACTCAACTTATAATCATGCCCAACGTGAACTACAATTTAAATATAAACAAATAAATACTAAACTAAACTCGTTTACATTTATTGACCACCGCCAATCCTTATGCCTTTAGTTTTAGACACGTATCCTTTGGGCAGGGGGACAACCATGAGTCTCTTTATGAGTTGAACGCTTTAAGTATGGCAATGAATGCTTAGCGGGGGATCCTTATATACATGATGAATAACCAAATTAGATTCGAAGGGAAGTCGGATGTCACAAAATTAAACATGCTAAATATCCATATTTACAATAGAAACTGTAACTCAAGGGAAGAACAATATTTAGTCACATTGTACCAGCATAGATGGAAAATAAGAAAAAAAAAACAAAGAAAAATACAGGGTGAAAACTTCTTGATGACATGCTAATCAGGAGTTGACCATTCCGAAAGTGTTAGATTTGACAGCTCCTAATTTCCATTAGCTGACCGTGACTTTTGTTGAACATCTTCACCGCCTTCTTCCATATCTGTACCCTTTACCCTGCCATTCTCATCCTCATCAGATGAATCTTCAAGTAAGGAGCCCTTTCGCATCAGTTCTTTCACTTTCCGAAACTCATCATAGTGTGCTCGCCTGTGCTCCCTAAAGCTCTCTTTTTTTTCCGAATCAGTATCTGGTAAATTTTGACAAAACACGTGTCAAAAGCATGCAATTATGCATCAAACAATATTATGTCAAGTAGAAAAATCAGAGCTTCCTCTCATTGGTTGTCCTATAAACTTCATTTAATTCAATTCCAAATAAAATGAATTCAAGACTAGAGAAGCATACAACATTGTTAAAAGGAATCAACTACGGCTGGTAACTAGTTCAACAGACAATAAGTTGAAATACATAAAAACATCCCATGTCCATCTCTTACAACTTCATTAAGCACATAGAATGAGGGTATAATTGGCACCAAACTCTTGTTAGTGTCTTCCACTTCTACAGAGAAAAGGAACCACGAAAAAAGGGCAGATTTGAGTCATTGGACTTGCAGGAAATTTCAATCCAATTATAATTTCGTAGAAAAATCGTGGTGTTATATGTAATGTGAGTAGTATTGTCAAACGAATGATGAATTAATGCATGAAATATAGCATAAAGGGCAAGAGATCAGTGTTGAACCTTCCCCGTCTTCATCCATGGCATCTGCCTCATCTTCAGATGATATCCAGCCAGAGAGCCGAGAGTTATTTCTACTAGAAGATGCCACATCATTCAACGCAGAACGTATTGCTTCCGCGTGCATAGCATCACCAGTACCTTCTTCAAAACTACCGCGTGTAGGTGACAATGATCCTGCAATAATCAGTTAATTTTAGCTCGTACTGGTTGAAGCAACAGAAGCCTCTCAAACATAATATCTAATAAAAGCTCAACGACAAACACAACTTAGTTCTCAACCGAGATCCATAAGAGACTCACATTTTCCCATTCAGTTGCACTTTATGAGCTATCTTCTTGCTTTTGTAGTTTAAGAAAAACCATTTGTAAGTATTTGTTTAAAAGTTTGTATACAGAAGTTAGTTCATAGATTGAGCATCTAGCTGGAAAAGTGGGAATGGGAACGAGAGCATCAACAAAGTAGCAGAAGACCAATATCAGTCAGTGTCCATGGACTCAACTCTATGCACTTCGTGTAATTTCCACACGTACATCTGAAGCATGGTCACCAGGAACGCTCAGGAGTACGGTAATAGCAGAAGACCAATACGTCAGTGTCCATGGACTCAACTCTATGCACTTCATGTAATTTCCACATGTACATCTGGAGCATGGTTACCAGGAACGCTCAACATTATGGTAATCCGTACGAGGGAAAGCTATGACCTTGATTCATTACCTAATTGTTCTTGTATCATGATTCGGTACGCTAGTACCTGGAAAGCGGAACGCATGCCTATGAGAGTTCCTTGTTAACCGATCTGGAGGATTTGCAAGGTGTGCAAGAAATCCATGAGCTTTCTAATGCGATAATGCTTCTACTAGTTCCATAAGACCATAATCATGGATATAAACTAGAATGCATCGTGAAAAAGTATTAATTAATTACAGAATACCTTTTAATCTTTACTTTACTTTCCTTTCTTTTTTTTTCAATAAATAGAACACCTTAACACTTCTATCAAAGGTTTGTTTCTAGAAACAGCTTATTCAAGACAACAGTAGTAGGTCTGATACAGATGAACAGATGTAATCGGGGAAGACATTAAATCAACATACCATCATCCTCAATCATGGGGTGATATGGAGTCTTTGGTTCTGTTATTTTCTGCCTCACAGGTTTATTTGCTTCAATTTCACCTAAATTTGCTTCATCCCATCTTACCCTGCTCCTGCTGTAGCAACACATATACCACATTAGAATAATTATCAGCTATTGCGTCAGAAATTTCCAACATTGTAGCATCAGCACGATATTCATAATAAAAATATACACCTACAGATAAGTGCGTAACCTGATAAGTTTAGCACCTAAGAAAAGAGAGAAAAAATAGGAAGAACGTGCAAATATAAAGATATAGTATAACTACTAACTTAAAAGCAGCATTTACAAAGATAGCAACAATAAGGAATACAGTCCTTGAAAGCTCAAAGTTCAACTGTCTATATAATATACTAATAGAAATTCTTATTGCACTAGTACGATATGAACCCACTTCCAAAAGGGAAAGAAAGAATAGCATAAGTAATGGACATCAAGAAAAAGCAACAATGTTGTTAATCAAAACTTCTAAGGCACATGAATTACCTCATTTTTGTACTCTTTTGATCGTTTAAAGTCCTCAAGTACCCTGAAGCAATTGAAATTAGCCTGATTGCTGAGACGAAAATAAATAAATGAATACATAAAACCAAAGTAGTAATTCATAAATCCTTTGAGAAATCAGAGAAAGAAGTTAGCAGGTGTTTTTACGGAATATGAGAAGCGTGACTAAATATCTGAAAAGTGAACTCGAAAAACTGTAAAGGAACTGCATGCCAGGCAGCACAAACCTACATCAAAAAATTAAACAGAAAGTTGACAAAGCTACAGCTGCACAGAGATCCAATTATTGGTATCTAGACATGACAGAATCTCCAAACAACAGGGGAACAAAGGAAAACTGTAAGATTCGGTCTCACAATAGTAACACCATGGATGCCAATTACACAAACATTTGGAGATAGTTCAATTTTTTCTGTCATAATTAGTCTAGTTTACAATGAAATCAGTGAGCTTTCGCTATGCTCATGGAATCAGAATCAAATGAAGCTCCGGTTCCAAATTTGGACAACGTGCGCACTGTGGGCATCTAAATTAATTTGAGTAAAACCAGAGAGGCTCCTTAGTTGTAAGTAATTTTACGAACAGAGTTAAAACAAAACGAACATTACCAGTAATTTTACAATATAATGTATACCGCTAAGTATTTTTAACAAAACATCGTCATTAAAAATGCGTAGCCTGCAATATGCATTTATTATATCCCCGCGGCCTTATATTGTACTATTTGCTATTACACTCCTACAAAGCCCTATTGAACTTATACGCACATCAATTCAGTGAATTTACAATACATACAACATATATAACTAAATATAACTGAAATTCAATAAATAAATCACACGTAATACCATCCAATTACTAATAAAGTCAAACAAATGAACAAATTCGTTATTATAATACATACAAACAAGATACGGGAGAGGGCGGTGAGGTCAATACCGAGAGATACACTAGTTTATTCTACGACCATAAATGCAATCGGAGAAAGGAGAGAAAATCTCACCGGTGGATAATCGTGAGTGGCGACGAGAAGATTTAGTGGTTTATTGCATCTACGCCGATTCTTTGGAGTTTATGGAGATCAAAAGGATGGCCCTCTTATTCCATCACTTTCTCTGCTTTCCCAGCGTACCCTTCCCATGGTTATTTATTAACTATTGTATTTACCCGCTTTTTGCGTAGGGGTGTAATTGTGTCAGTGACCCGAGTGAGTTTGATCAAATATTTTCTGGGTTTTTGGTCTAATTTAGTATTAAATTTTAAATAAAAATTAAGGTAAATGTATCTTGAAAAATTAGTATTTTTAATAAATATAATACCATTTTATTATATTTTTAGTACAGTAATATTATTTTGTTTAAAAATATTAATTTTATATTATTCTAACATACATGCAGTGTACTTACTCGTGACATAAAAAATTATTTTAAACGTGTTTAACATAATTTATATTAATCATCTATTCCATATGCGAACATGAGAAATTTTGAGCAAATTAGTTTAATCAATTAATAAGAAAAACTACATGAGACAGTTTAACTAATCAATTTAATATTATAATATTCTAATATTCAACTTAGAAATATTGAAAAATAATTTTAAATTAATCTTTTAATAAATTAACAACAATCAAAACTATTTAAACCTTCTTTGAGTTTGAATTGCTATATTAACACTATTAAAAATTACTCATGTCGTTTAAGGGAAAATGATTTAACTATTATATTCATATTTAAAAAAATGTGAGAATATAAATAAACTATTATACGGGTAGACCTTATAAATTTATTTTTACAAAACTATAAACTATACAATGCTATTAATATGCGAACTTAAATTGTTTTGTGATAGATAAAATAACTTTAGTTATTTTTTTAATAAACAACAACAAAAAAAAAGAAGTAATGCGAGGGTTATCGGTTACATTCCGAAACCCGATTATGGTTTGGCCGAACAGAAATTAATTGAGGGCCGAAAGGTGAATTCGGAAATTCTTCATAAAAGTGGAATTACAAAAAAGAATTGGGAAGGAAAGAAGACTTCACAACTCGGGAGCTTTCTAATCTCTATGGCTGATTGATTATTAAGCGAAAGAACGGAAAAAAGAACCAGATCGCAATTCGCTCTACTCGAAGTGTGAAAACTCTCTTAACCCTTGTCATTTCGTTTATATTGGCTCAATCGAACTCTAATTTCAGTGATTTAGATTTTCTTGGATTGTGGGTCTGTTTTATCTGATATTGTTAAATTGAGATCTTGAACCTATTTCATTCTTTTAGTTTGCTCCTTCTCTTTTTCTTGTTGGTAATCTGATTGTGTAATTGCATGCTGACTGTTTGTCAATATGTTCTCAATTAATTAGTACTCCCCCGTTTCTATAGTTTTGAGTATATCAATATTTGTAAAATCGAACGATTCAAATTTTAATATAAATTTGTTAAATTTTCGAAGTTCAAAGTTTAGACATAGTATTTTGTAGTATGTTGTTTCCAATATTGATATCAATCAAAATGAAATAAATTCATTTCAAATTTGAATTTTGAGATTTTACAAATGTAATATGATAAAAGTCATAGGGATCGTTAATTTTGGAACAGGGGAAGTATAAATTGTGTTTCTGCCCGATATCTATGACTTATTTGATCAATTTGTTCTGAAAATGGATCAAATTAGTCACAGAGATCAACCAGAAACCCCAGCAACCCATTTCATTTTACCAAGCAAAGTATACCATTCCTTACCGCTGTTGCCTGTTGGTGTGTGTAACTATATTAGCGTGTAATGTGTATGATTCCATCATTGTATCTTTTGTAATTCATACTAGCTACAGTTTGTGCATTTTATCATTATGTCATCTCTGTGTATTTCAGGGAGTTGGAAGTCCAAGTGCTCCACCTCGCACCTTATTATAATTACTCATTTGACGCCAAAACCCGGTGTAGGCAATTGACCACATAATAGATCCAGTATTGGACACTAATAGATCATGTGAAACATCTGTTTGACTAAAAACTATTGACTAGGATACTAGAAGTTTGGAACTGTTAAATGATCAAAGCTACTTGAGTCTTTCAAGGCATTGTGAATATTAATTGAATAAAGAGATGAGTAGCAGAATGGTAAGTAATGTTATATTTTAGCTGCAATGTAGTCAAGGCAGCACTGTAATATTATTTGTCTATGTTGTGACACCTCTATAGGTGTTAGCTAATGTATGAAATTTCAGCTGAAATGTGTGTATGTATGTATAATATATGTGTGTGTGTGTGTGTGTGTGTGTGTGTGTGTATAATACGAGTACTTCTTAATATGCTTAAACTTAAAACTAAAGAATGAGACATAGAGAAATAGAATCCTGCTGCAGATTGTTTTTAATTAATTTTTTTTTCATAATTCTTGTGTGTGACTCGATTAGACCTTATATCTTACAAATGTGTGTAAGAGTACATTGTCAACTCTACTTATTCAGAGAAATCACTGAGCACTTTTCTCCATTTGATACATAGAATTCGCAATGGGTTTGGAAGATGATAGGAAATAATCTACATGCAAGAGTCTGGTTGCCTTGAAAAAGATGGAGAACAAGGACAATCTTATAGAATTTTAATGTGCATAGCACGTGTTGTTAGTAATTAGTTTACTTATAGAAGAAACATAATTTGAATTCTGGCCTCATTCTGTTTCGGTGTGTTTCAGGATTTGATATGATTGGGGAGATTTACAAAGAATAATGCAATCTTGTTTCTTCCATTGAAGATTACTCAACTAACAAATAATATAACAAGAAGGGAGAGATGTTTTCATTGTTTTACGGATTCTGGAAGTATATGTTCAGTAAGACAGAGTTTCATGTTCTTATTCTTGGGATCGACAAGGCTGGGAAAACCGTAATATGTTTACTTTATTTTATTTTTCTTTAGATAAGGGCAGTGTTTCTTTTTTCACTGGCCACTTCGTGGTGTTCTACGCTGCCCTAACTTGCTCCTTCTGTTCATTAATACGTAATTATTCATGGCAGTCGATGGAACATTAATTTTTCATGAAAGAAACTTGATAATTAGAATTTGCTGTTAATTAATGATAAACACCTCTTATGGGTGTAGCATAAGATAAGTTTGCCATTTTAACTTCTGTTCCTGCTTTCTTCATTACTATTCAAATGCAAGCATGTGGAACACGCACATCTCATTTAGATTTGAGCACATATTCTAAAGCTTTTCAGTTACTCAACTTTGTTGTAGACATTACTTGAGAAGTTGAAATCGCAATATGCAAATGTAGAGGGCCTTCCTCCTGATCGAATTGTTCCCACTGTGGGACTGAATATTGGTCGCATTGAAGCTTCAAACACAAAACTTGTGTTCTGGGACCTGGGAGGTCAGGTATGTATTTTGCACCTACAATGGATGGTTAACGTGATAATGAAATTTGCACTTGATAATATTCGGTTATTCTGTCAAATAATTTAGATATTTTGATACTGGACCACGTGAATCTTTTAATTTGTCTTCAATTCCACTTTTTTATTGTCAGCCTGGTCTTCGTTCAATATGGGAGAAATACTATGAAGAGACGCATGCCGTAATATTTGTAGTAGATGCTGCTTGTCCATCACGCTTTGAAGATTCAAAATCTGCACTTGGTGAGTAATGATTAAAATTGTTTAGGTTGTTGATTTGTACAGCCAGTTATGAAAACATGACAATTGTCATCAATGTCCTGGATTTATACCATATGCTGCCCATTAACTTTGATGTTGGTTGCCAGAGAAGGTCCTTCGGCATGAGGATCTGCAAGGAGCCCCTCTTTTGATTTTAGCAAACAAGCAGGTGCGTAAGCTAAGCTTTTGCTGTTTCATCGATCTACTTAGAGAAAGTACTAATTATATAATCTAATATGAAGCCATCTTAAATCAAAATTATAGGTTATTGGCCAAGAGAAAGGTAAATATTTGGCTTTTTGAAAAATCGATAGTTTGTTTTTTGGGATATTTGATCCCTTTCCATTGAATTTTTCTCTTTGTACTAACTATATATATGTTATTATTAAACCCAAATCTTATTCCTTATCGGTGCTTCATGTTTCTAGCTTAAATATGCTGGACTTCTCAAGTTGTTTCATCTCCTCTATCGAAATTCGCCTAAGATATTGTTCTTTCATATCTCCTTAGCAGTTGGAATGATAGTCATTAGTTGATTAATACGTATTGTATTTATGGCAGGATCTTGCTGAAGCCTTATCGGCTGATGAACTTGCACGGTATCTTGATCTCAAAAAATTGGATGAAAGGGCATATTCATTTGAAGCTGTTTCGGGATATGATGGGTGAGTAGCTTGGTCGTAGTCCTGTTTTAGTAATGGAAATTTTGAATCATATAACTATTTGAAACAAAAGTAATATAGTTGTTTACTCTTTCTGTCCATCTTAAATGGAGCAAAATGAATCACCAAAGTATGGAAATGTTGTTATGGATGAATTTGATCGCAGATTGGGCATCAAAGAAAGTGTAGACTGGCTAGTTGAGGCTATGGAGAGAAGTAGAAGAAGTGAAATGTTAAGAATTCGTGCTGGCCTTACGAACTCTGGGTCTGCTTAGAGTCAGAGCTTATATTAATTTAGTTTTACTCTACCTGCCTGAAGTAAACTATAAGCTCAAACTGAATCTTATATGATTGGAGCTAGATAAAACTCCAGGCCCAGTGGTGCGCTCTTATTGCCGTAACATGACAACCAAAAGGGCATTATTTGAAGATTATGTTCGAGTGTAATATTTATTGCTATAAGAAAGGAGGAGAGATGTTCAGACAGAAAGCTAACTTGTTTGTGGTACTTTGTATAATCTGAAACGCATTCAGGAAAATTTCTCTTTTTTGCAGTGATGGTTGTTTGGAACCTATTAATACCGTAAATTGACGTGTCTATTCTACAAAAATAGTTTTGTTTGAAAATTTTGCAAATATGAAAGGCATATTTTCATTCTACGCTTATCGTTAAATATATAATTTGTTATTCTAGTGCTGGCGTGAGCCTTTACCTTTTTGTCTTATGGATGAGTAGACAAAAGAAACTTGGAACGAATAATTAGTGCAGGTGTGAAGGCCAAGTCGGAGGAATGGAAAAACTCTTTGGAATCCAACTGTTTAGACTATATCAGAGTATATGGAATGCGAGTTATGCAAACAAAGAAGAAGAGAAGCGTATCTTGTTAATATCTCAGGACATGGGGTGCGAAGAAGGATGTTTCCAATACCAAATTAAATAATTGAAGATACTTTGCTACCAAAATCACATGATTTAAAAAATAAATAAAAACAAACTCCTTATTAAATATGGTAGACAACAATACTAATCGAAAAAACCATAGTACTGATGAAATCCATGGAAGTCAACAAACTTTTAAACTGAAATTAAACTTAATTAAATTAGATAGGTGCATGCGTCTATTTGGCAGGGTGCTTCTTCTTCAAAGTGCATGCGGTTCAGTCATCAGTCTCAATATAAACGGTGGTAGTTGTGAGGGTATCCACTCCTGCATACAAATTGTACAACCAATCATCATCAGGCCCTCCACTAAAAATTGGGATGAAAGGATAATCAGTAAACAAATTACTAATAAAATTTAAGCTTATTTTTGTCAATCATTATTAATTAATAATATATTTTAAGTAAATACAAATTCAAATAATAGACATAATCTTGCAAATCTCATGCATAAAATTATAATTAACACGATGACTTACTAAATGTGTGGCAACTATTATGGAAATTTAAAATTCATATACTACCATGTTTTCATTAACAAGTTTTCATTTAAACTACATATATAATATTAACTTATTTTCAGCAAAAACTAAGGGAGGTCGATCAGTCATGCCCTCTGCTCCTTTGACCCTTACTAGGTCAACCCCTAAATTGAATAGCATAAGAAATTATAACTTTACCCTATGCAGATTTCTAATTAAGGTAAATTTTTTCCTTTCATAGTAAAAAGATGAACTCTAATTAAATCAAGTAATGATATTTATTTCTAATCCGATTAATTATCAGTGGAGGTGTACGTAGTACTTACAATGGGTAAGAGGGTGTTTTCCTTGCACGCCGCGGATAATAATCTGTCATGGGATCATAGAATGGAGCAGTCCGGACCGGCAACTGCCTCTCATACCAGTAGGGATCGTGGATTGGGCCTGAAGTATGGGTATGACTACAACCATATAGATATGGTCTTGGCCCATGATTATAGTAGTCATTATAAAAATGACTTGGCCTCATCATTGATGATGCAGGATGTTGGAGCTTAATCTTAACTATCTCTGCATGCTGCCCTGATCTTGCTAATGCGTACAGAAGTGCGTTTGGATCCACTTGTCCATTAATATCTGCTAGTTCTCTTTCCGCGTCTATGGTCACTGTGTAAGTTCCTGCAGATTATCACAATTCACATTTGTATACAATCAAATTTTGAATATATATATATAAAGAAAGAGAGAGAGAGAAATAAATTAACAGCAAACAATATGCATACCACAAATGGCACCCAACACTTCCATAACCTTCATCTTACATGCATCACATTTTGCATTCACTTTCAGAACACAGCCCTGCAAAATGATAATCCAAAAACGAAAATAACTTTGATTTTCTTTTAAAAATCAAGCAAAATGATAATCCAAACTGAAAAAAAAAATTTCTTTTAAAATAACATTTTTATAGATCTAGATTCCAGAAAATAAAACCCTATCATACATGCATCGACATATACATATTATACATACATACATACATACATACATACATACACATGTGCGTGTGTTTGTGTGCTCAAGTTGATTATTCAGAAAGAATTAAATAAAAAATCTTCTAAGGTTTACCATGTTCGCATAGGGATCCATAAGAATTAACCGGATGGGACTCGATCAACTAATAAGACTTTGGATGAACTTATGAATGGGAATACTGTTGGAGGATTTATGATGACTGGTGAGAGTATATATAGAGATCAGAGTCACGAGGAAATGAGTCTATCGGCTAATATTTGGTATTTTAGAGAAAATAAATAAATATTTATTTATTTTTTCTTAAAAAGGAAAGAAAATGTGGTCTAAAATGGTAAGGAGAGAATTTTTTTTCTAATTTAATAGTCAAGAATCTTACTTAATCTCTCCATCGATTAACCAAACATATTAATTAGGCAAGAACTCTCATTCATCGTTTTCACATTCACAAATATCCGCGCACCGCTTGATCTTTCAAGGATTGTGAGTTTCATTAGCACGATCCTAGGCGATTCTCTAACTAAAAAAATTTTAAATTAATAAATTATTAGTATTAATTGACCATAACTAAATAATTATTCTTATTTATAATCTGTACTACTTTGTAAATAGTTAAAATATTTATGGTATTGACCAAAATTAAACGGACCATATTATTTTTAGAGTTTACGATTTTGAAAATGTACTAAAAGAAACTAAAAATGTATGTTTATTTAAAACAAAAGTAGTACTAATTAAGAAATAAGAATTAATCAAAATGTCATTTACAAACATCGTGGTATAAAAATGAAACTAGCGTCATCAGCAAGTAATTCAAATAGGTCATTCAATTAAAAAAAAAAAAGGATTCGCGCAGACATAATTCATATCAAAACAACTTAATCATGTCAATTATATTAGCCACTCAATCGATATTTCCCAAATTAAACCTACTAGTATTCTTTTAGACTATCCAATAACGAGCAATTTAAATTATTTAAATAAAATATTTTAATTTGATCCCCACTCCTTTAATTTGGTCAACAGAGGGAGTACGGAATAATATACTTTTACTGGCTATTATTCATTTTAAATTTTACTTATATTATTCAACTAGTTAAAACTCAAATTATATGTGTTCAGATATTTTTAAATGTACAATTGTTAAATATTCATAAATACTTGTTATAAATTCAGATATACATTCAGTATTTAAATTTTATTACTTAATTCAAACAAACAACTCTTACAATTCGGATATTTTGAATTAAGCAGCCTAACATTTTCGAGTGCAATGACATAAATTGTCTTTCTTACAATATGCACCCAAGTACTTTTTCCCATTTACATTCTACAAATCAATATTTCTTAATTTGCGTACATTAAGTGATCTTTTTTGAGACGGATAGAGTATGAACTCGTAACTGTAACACATGTCACCTGAAAAAGAAAAAAAAAAACGCTAATAATATCTACCACATAAAGAAACCCAAAATTGCTACTAGTGTATGGTTACCCTCTTTTCGCTGAAACTAAAAACATTAGGGTAATATTTGGGGGGAAACGGCCGGATAATTTAATTGTGAAGTGGGTTTGGTCCACTGGGGACAAGCCGGCGAGACACGGCGTGGATTCGGTGGTGGTGATCATCATCGTCCATATTCTTCAACTTCTGTGCATAGTTAGGAGGAATGGTGGCGGGAAAATAGCGCGAAAATGCCGATAAGAACTTGCTTCTTATTCTTTCCTGCTCTGGATCTTTTAATTCTGATGTTTTGGTGTGAGGATGATGATGGATGTGGCGGCAACTAGACGCGTGCACTTGTGCGAGCAGGAGGATTGTGAAAATTATGAAGGATAGAAAATCTTGAAATCTCATGACGATCCTTCAAATTATGAAAAATGAAGGAACTATATATTTAAATCAATTTTCTTGAGAAGTACCTAGCTATATTTTGTATGTTCGGAATTTGTAAATTCTGTCCATTTATAAGCAAAAAACAGCCGACTACCAACGTCAGAACCCAAGGAAAAATTCTATGAATATCAGAAAAATAATTTAAAATATAAAAAAATTGCAGTCTGCTGGCACATTTCATTTTTGTCAAAAAGTAAAAGTTTTAACTTTTGATAAATAAACTACCATATATTTTTCTTCCCCCTACGTGGAAGAACCTAAGTACACGCTCATAGTACACTGTTGCACGCTGATATTCAGTTTTATATGTAGAAAAATGAAGGACATATAAGTACCACGTCTCTCAAAAGTTAGAATCACCAACTTCTGTTTTAACTAATTTTAGCAGAGAACAAAAAAATCGGAGTCTTCTCTAAACATAACGTGTCGATTCTTATTCCATTTTTTCTGTAAATAAAATAAAATAGTACTTCGGACACAAGATTTCACAAATAACATGTTAGAGATCAAATATACGTAATTTTAATTTTACTTACTAATAAAAATGTGATTTTTATGATTTGAACATGTAAAATAACTATTGAATAGTCACGCCAAACTCTTACAAAAATATAAAATATTTTACTAATCATACAAAAGATTATTGATACTTAATATGTCTACAACATTTTAAAATTATATGAATGCGTACAATTGTCAGATAGATACAATGTTTATATTTTATAATTCAACATTAAAAGTGCGACAAAATAAAATTCGAGTTAAAAAGAAGTCGAGAGGATAAAGGGCCAATCCTTTTCTCCTACGAAGGCCATATACACTGCTTCGAAATTGGTGGGGACATGACGACTCCAAGGGAATAATGCTAAGTCATACCCCAACATTTTAACATTTATAAATAGTCAAACCTTAAGAAAAGCCAACATATCATATGTCATGTTGCAGGCTGCACATATATAAATATTTGGAAATGAAAGGCGTAGGGGCGGAATTAAAATAATTTGTTTATTTTAAAATCTAATTTTTTTTTTTTATTAACTCTCAAATATATTAATTTATAATATTTAAATTATATAAATTAATAAATTATAATCAATACAATTATAAAAATTAAGCTTGAGTTATTTAAAAATATTATTAATTATAAAAAAATAATATTTTCAAAACTTAAATGGAATAATGTTAATCCGAATTTTAAAAACGTTCTTTATCATTTCAAATGTAGGTAGTACTTAGTACTAAATTTCTCTTGATGTGACCGAGATTTGACTTAATCCCTGTTTTACTTTATTTCTGTTCTGATTAATTAATCAGGTCACGTTAATTATCAATTTTCGACTGCACCGACAGAAAAGACGAGCAATGAATTTCCTGTCCAAAGTTCGGATGATGGGTGTCAAGTCTGAAATTTGGACCCCTGAAGAATTGAGAAAAATATGTGTCGAATTTTATATTCTACAAACAGCTTGTTCCATGTTCCAACGGAATGGTTCAGATTTTACTGAGAAAATTAGATCAGTCAAGTGACACATGTCCAAATCCTTTTAACCCAACTCTAGAGTCTCTACGTACGCCATCCTCCGACTCATCTTGACACGTGTCCCTAATTTTTCTCTACAGCCCAATTTCGGCCCGGAGAGTCAGCCTGGTTTGGTCTATATCCTGTGGGAGAGTCGGAGAAGAGGATTTGCATATTTAGCCACCAGTCTAGTCCATTAATTAACTTCCAAGACTTGCATGCACAGTTGACCGAGTTACAGAAGTTAATTATGAAGTGGATTTGGTCCGCCGGGAACTACTCGGCCAGACATTACATACACTCGGACTCGGCGGTGGTCATCATCATCGATATTCTTGTCCATAGTGAGGAGGAACGGTGGTGGAAAAATAGGGTGAAAATGTAGACAAGAACTTGCTTCTTCTTAATCTTTTTCGGCTCTTCTGCTTACATGAAAAATTAAGGAACTATATAATTAAATAACCAAAAGAGTTTAGAAATTGTTCCGCGTGTTTGGATTTGTGAATTTTGACAATTTAAAAGCGAAAACTGTCGATTATGAAAGTCGGAGCCAAACGAATAATTTTCCGACTTCATTTAGAAAAACGAAAGCTTGAGCAATATTGTATCCTGCAAAATAATGCAGCTACATCTCTCTCTTTTTTTTTTTTTTTTTTAAATTAAGAAAGCGTCAACGTTTGACTTTTATAGTTTTCATTTTCATCTTGGGCGTGGAAGAAAGAACCTAGGCATAAGTACACCTCGTACCGTTGCCGGCTGATATTCCTCTTTTTATTTTTATTTTTATTTTATATGTGTGTGTGTGTGTGTGTGTGTGTGTGTGTCTCTCTCTCTCTCTCTCTCTCTCTCTCTCTCTCTCTCTCTATATATATATATATATAATCAGAGTTTTCTCTAACATATTGCATTGATTTTAAATTGAGATAAATATAAATATACCATAATGTATGCAATTGTATGCTTATGATGCACTGACTGGGTATTTTTTTTTTATTTTTAATTTTCTTGTTTTAAAATTAGTGATATTTATGGCTTTTAATATATCATATTTAAAAAAAAAATTAATTTAAATTTGATATGAGTTTATTTTAATTTAATTAATGTCAGTGTTGTAAACTATATATAAAATACTAATACGTACAAACGTTAAAATCTTGAAAATTTAACAAATTTTTATCATAATTAAAATTTTAGGATTAACAAATCTAATTTGGTAAAATTCAATCATATCTTTTTTTTTAGAATGAAATAATTTTATTACACCAATATATTTATATTATATAATTCAACATTAGAAGTACAAAAAATTCAACACGTCATAAAATTAGTGTTAGAAAACTCTGGAGGGTAAAGGGTCAACTCTTTTATCTTCTGAGAGCAGTTTTCACTGCATCCAAATTGGTTGGTACACGAGAATAAAACAGGTAGATGCTAAGTTACACGCCTATTTATACATTTTACTTTTATGATATGTTCAAACCATATTATATTTTTTAATAATTGTATTTGCATTTATAAAAATATAGGCTAAAAGATATTTTTGATCTTGTGTTTTTGTCACTTTTAGACATTGAATTCTGACAATTTTTTTTTTCAAATCGAACCTCAATGTTCATATATTTTTAAAAATTGAACCTTCCGATCAGCGCAATGTAATTAATTGAACAGAGGAAGGGTATAATCGGTATTTCACATACAAAAGCTCTAGAAAATGTTTCATTTTTGACCTTGAGTTTTCTATAATTTTAGAC
>JAUMHB010047947.1:1877-17092 GCA_032359685.1 Pittosporum tobira
CATATCAATTAAGCACTTATCAAGTTAATTGAGGAAACTTAAAATTTTAAAGTTGGCACAAATTTATTTGATTATAATTAGTATAATTATAAAAATCGTAAATTATTTAACTAGTAAGAGTAAAGTACCAGAGACAAAAGAAAGAAAAATGATGTTAAATTTATATTGATTTTGAATTTTTCAAATTGGTTTCTATAACTCAAAAATGCTTTCAAGACTGAGGTAGTATAAAAGCAGGTAAACAACCAACTTAATTTGGATGTTTGAAATGAATTATACTACAATTTAGGTTATGTAATAAACTTGTCCTCTCTTTCTTCGTGTCATTAGGGCAGAAAATTCAATTTTAACTTGAAAAATGCCGAAATGGAAAAGGTCAAAAAAGGGGACATATTCTTTAGGCTCTTCTTCGATCAATTTCTAGATGAATATAAATCAAGTGTATTTTTACCAAATTAAATCAAATAAATCATGTGTAAATATATAGAGGTCGGTCGATGGTTGAAATTGATTGTTAGACCTGTGGACTCAGCAAATTTCAAACTTTCCAACTTAGATATTGAATGATTAAGAATTTATATAAGGAAACGACTGTTGAATGAAGTTTATTAGTGACCACAAAATTAGTTTGATATTGCTACGCAATGTTTGTACAGTGATCTCAAATATTATCACCTATCACAATTGGTTAAAATTTTTATGACTAATAACAATGTTCTAAAATTTGGTGGGCGGACCTACTTGGCGGAGGGAGAGCCTAGTGCTTATTACTTGTTTTTCTTTGTGTTTTCTAACTCGATCATATATTTATTTTTTAAATATTTTTTTGTGTATACAAATTGTAAGTTAATATTCATATTTTTATATGATATTATTATACACAAGGTTTGCAAATGAAAATAATAAAATTAAAAGTTAATATATTTAGGAATATTAGTAGTTATTATAGTTTATATAACAAATAAAAGAATGAAGAATCACATACTTAAAGCTTAAGCAATGATTGTTGATTGTTGACACCTTGAAATTTTCAGTTGTTGTCGTCGATTGTCAATTTAGGAGATGAACTGATTTGAGAAGGGGATTGTTGATTATGAATTTTAGTCGTGACAAAATGTCAAAGAAATAACTCATGGAATAAAGTGGGTAGACTAGAAGGAAAAAAAAAAAGTTGACAGTTTTGTTGAGTTTGACCTGCTCAACCGATTACTCCACTCAACTCGCCTAATTTGTCGCCTAGGAGTGTTTAAGTGACCAACTCGTTTGATTCACCCAACTGATTACTCCACCCAACCCGCTTAATTTGTCGCCTAAGAGCATCTAAGTGACCAACTCAAAATTTTGATCAATTCAGAACTACTCAACTCGTTTAACATTTGAGAACGCTTACTCGGCCCCTCAGAATTTTAAAACACTAACTAATAGTGAAAAACTTGATACTCTAACCCTTAAATATTAGATATGAACGAATTTTTTTTAATTACTTAAACTTTAATAGTAGTTCAACGTCTCATATATATATATATATATATGTGTGTGTGTGTGTGTGTGTGTGTGTGTGTAAATTGTTAGGCAAATGTCACCCTCAACTTTCTATGTTCGCTCTCACAAACTCTGAGACACGTACCTGCAGTATTCTACAAAAATGGCTGTATACTACGTATGGTCTATTTCTACCCTAAATAATGAATTTTAGGAATTTCGTGTATTAGAACTTCGTACATGGCTTTATGTCATCTTCAGAGAGAGACAATAAAGACGGGAACAAGAAATCCGTGAATTTCGCCTAACCAAATCAACCCACTTAAATTGATCAAGAAAAACAAAGAGAAAAAACCCAAATAAATACTTATTCACTAGAGCCATTTAAACGGCCACATACATTTGAAAGTGACAATATATTTTTTTCCCCGTCCATTGATTTTGTTAAAAGATGCTCGAAATAAGATAATATTGAATTAAGTTCCTCTCCATTACATATTAATTTAATTTAATATGTTTTGATATATATTTACCGATATATCGCATTTAATTATACAAATATTATATTATACTCCATTCGTCCAACTTATATTATTTTAATTACAAAATACAAGCATGATAAGAAAATATTTATTTTCTCCAAATTATCCTTCATCGTTTATAGAGAAAGTAGATAGATAAAGAAATTAGATAGAAAAAGAGAGTTGAGTAGAGTAATAGTTTTGTATTTTCAAGTAAATATTTGTACTTTTCAATAAAAAGGTTGTGGACAGTATTGAAAAATTATGAGTAAAAATAGTTTAAATAAGGAAAGAGGACAATTAAACTTGGACAAATCAAAAAAAAAATTAGAATAATATAAATTGGACGGACGTGGTACTTAGTAATAGTTCCAACAATATAATTATTTTTGACAAATATTATATAAGTAAAAGACATATAAGTTGAACTCATATAAAAGAATTTATATGAGGTCACTTCAAATACGACGTGATTTGATTATTTTTTGAATTATCTAACTGTACGGATATTAAGAGCATACAAAAAAATTATTAAAGTATATAATTTTTTATTCTATTTGAAGTTACGGAGTACCATGCATTACTATAACGATGTAAATTTTTTTAAAAAAAATCTTTAAATATGCTTGTTTTACAAGATTATAATAATAATAACTCCAAATTAAATGATTTTTTTTTTTTTTTTTTGTGTACTCTTAACATCTGTATGATTAGATTATTCAGATAAGAATCAAAACACGTTGTATTTAAAATAATCTCATATAAATTATATGATGTAAAGTTTATATGCTCTTTACTCATATTATATTAACGCTAAATATTTTATCTATGTCACACTAGATTTTAAGAGAAATTTAGTAAAATCTGTAATGGAGAGAAACCAGATACGAGAATACTGCATCATGATCATAATGATAAAAAGCTAGCATATATTTACTGTTAGTAGTTTTTCAGCTAATTCTGCCTTTCACTTCTTCTATTCGTTGGTCTTTAATTCGCCTCCAAAAAGCTCATTTGAATAGAGAGATGCCCTTTTATTTTCTCTTTTCTCCTTCCAAATTATATTGATAATGACTTGGAACAATATTATTATTATTATTATTTATCTAATCACACTAATATTTAATATCACTACATGTCGTTTTCTTCAAATAGTTAATCAAGAATTTCGTCTAAGGAGGAAAAATGAGAAATAATGACTATCATCTGTACGTCTTCAATTCATCTATTTTACTTTTTCATTTTTTTTTCTTTCTAACCAAAACGATTTCATGACTATTTAATCCCCTTTTTGTAATGTAAGATTCTAATATTAACAGCCTCAAATTATCCACCTCATTTTTTGCTCATGTTAATACGTGGAGAATCTTGTAGGTATTAAAAAGTCGATTTGATTAAAATAAGAAATTATGATGCATGCATTCCCTTTATTAATTTGCTTCGGGGGAAGAGAACATTATTGTTTGCATGTTCTTCTTCTAGATTCTCGATGGAAAAAATTAGTATCAATTTGATTCTCTATAGGTATTTCATGTTACGTTGAATAATTTTAATTTGGATTGATTCAAACATAGGAATTGCGCATGTACAATCCTCACCTCTTTTTTTTTTCTTTTTTTTTTTTTTGGGATCTCTCTCTCTCTCTCTCTCTCTCTCTCTCTCTCTATATATATATATATGTGATGTGATTTACAGACGATTATATGGAATTATTATGTGACTAAAGGTGGTCCTAATTGGTTGTATTCTACATTATACAGGATTAATTAGATTAATAAAGTGCTGGAGTGAGGCCCAAAATATGATTAGGTTACGAGACCCACCTCAGTCTTTTGGTGCGGGCTAAGGTCTGACAGGTCATGACTCATTCGAAACTATTTCATTAGTTACACATATTTATTTTGCAATTTATCATATTGTTATGTAAATTTATGTGTTTAATAGTCTGGATTGAATATTTTGATATTATATATCTCTTGAATTTTGTAAGTATTTTTGTACACGCACATATACAATCTTAGAACTACTTTAATATTGTATGTTTGTTTTTGTTTATTGACTTAAGCATCACAAAGAAAAATAATGTTGTAATACCACGTATATTACAAGAGTAAAATTATAGTTCAATTAAACCAAGAAGATTTCCAGCATCACATAATTGGAGAGGGACAGATGATCATTAAATTAATTAAGAAGGTTAATTGAAATTTGCCAGAGAATTTCTTTTTTCTACTTGAAATTGGAAAATCTTGCAGCTCCTGATATCATTTTCTTCATTGCGTTTTTTTTTTTTTGCAACGTTAATGGTAAATGGTTTAAAGACGTATACCGTGAAGCTTTACAACTTTTTATTCTTTGCTTTCGAATATAAAAACTTAGTTTTAAATGCATGCATCTTAAATGCAGTCATGTGTTGGTTACTACAAGATCTCCACGGGGAAAGCTAGCAAATGTGAAGAATGGGATTCTCTTTTCAAAGCTTGGCAGTATCATTAATTACTTTTTTATATTGGAGTAGTATTTGATTAGACCAGTTAACTACACTAATTTACCCCCTCCTCCTAAAGAAAAATGCACTTTTTTTAAATTTTTATATTTATGTTTATTTTATTTTTAAAATTAGTATCATTAGTATAGCATAGGACACAAATTTTTTGATCTTCATTTTAATATCAAATTTTAGAGACCAAAATTTTTTCACCACCAAAATTGCGTTCAAACGTGTCGTGCAGTTCTCAATTTTCTTGAAAAAAAAATATTATTAACAATCCAATATGATTTTTTAGACATGCCAATAAGAAAGTACTTGCAATATAATTTTTTTTTTATGAAAAATAATTTTGTGTCTTCGCCTATCCAACTATAGAAATGGAAACAGTTTTGTTGATGGGTGAGCATTTAATGTGTTAAACTTCTGGTTGGTTTGTAAATAGTGAACTTGATTTTAATTAATGTGATAAGACCCGTAGACATGACAGTTCATAATTCTCACGTCTAAAAGAAAAATAAAACCAATATAAAAATTAAAAAAAAAAAGGAGAGAGAGAGAGGGGGGGACAATTGAGGTGACGAAGCAACCAAAAACAGGAAACAAAATAAATTGTCTTTAAACCAGAAATATGAAAAATCAGAATCGGGTTCTGTAAGAATTTAAGAGAGCATTACATTACATGTTCTGATGCGCATACAAACGTCATTCGCTTTCTAGCTATGCATGCAACTGTAGATGAGTTGGATTCTCTGGTTCTTCTCCCATGGAAAGATCGAAAGAAGAAAGGATCTAGCAGTCGTGGCTACTTCAGCATCATGAAGATGGCTAATTATGCACATATAACAACAGAATATAGTAATACTGTTACTCGTTTATGGACTGCCATACTGTCTTGTCCAGCGTTTTATTTAGGTTTTCTGACAGAACACTTGGAGCATAATTATATTGTTAATAGTATTATTATAACTATTAGGGTTTACAATATAAAATAATATAAATAATTAATTCATCAAAAAGGCTATGCCGAACAAGTCAAATGCAAGCATGAAGTTTTGAATAAAGTAACTGTTAATTGGGTTATTCTAATAATTGATCGAGGACATTGGTGATAAAGGAGACTTGAAACTAACAAGTGCCTAACTAAGTATCTGGTAATATGGTTGAGACAATAATCATATGCGACTGTTGTTCATCTATGATTTGAAATGATGTGGTCAAAGATTTCATTTGTGGTGGAAGTTGTTTTACGTTTACTGCATATATCCCAATGTGCCAAACTTGTTTTGAACGTTCTAGTATTATTCCTAATATTTTTTATCAGACAATTTTAACGAGTTGATTAATTTTAAATAATTATTTAAAAAATTGATTATGATATTTATTAATTTTTGATCAATCGTCTATGTACTAAACTCTTCCTTCTTTCATCAGGTACTTTTGCTTAACAAATTTTAAAACATTAATATATTCAACATAATATACAATTATAACCATTTCGATTTATGAAGACTTCTTAGATGGAATGACAAATTTCTTTGTTTTCCTAAGACGCGATTCCTGATGTTGTAGCCGGTGGCGAAACTAGTAACTCATATTAAGAGGTGTTAAAATTTTTGAAGATAAAAAGTTCATACTATAATATATATAGACAAATAGAGTATTTTTTTCTTATTAATAAGTTAAATGGTCTGGGTTTAATATCTACATAATTACTTATAAAAAAACAAAAAATAAGAATTAGGTTTGGACTTTGTTGTACTACTAATATAAAAAAATTGTTCATCTTAAGGTGGAATGTCTTTTCTTACTATAAACTAAATGGGTTAGGCTTAATATTTACATAATTAATTATAAAAAAGTTAAATAAGAGTTGGACTTAAGCTTTGTTAAACTAATAATATATAAAATTTGTCAGGCTACAGCCCACCATAAAGTAGTTGTAGTTTAGCCACCGGCTATAATTGTTTTATACAATATACTCACTTTCAAATTTATAAATTTTATGATTATAATATCCTCCTTTATCTTTAAATATAATAATTATTTAACAAGTACGGAATGATGGTGATACGTTAGTTAAAAATATTTTATCATTTTAGACTATCATAATTTAAAGAAATTCTGTATATTTTTTTTTTTAAGTCTAACAAAAACGTTAGGCGAAGATTCTCATTGTAAGACCAAACTAATACGTATGTCGCCAAAACCTACAAGTTTGATACGACAAATGAGTGTCTGTTTTGAAGGCCCATAGATGGGCTTGTCCATGAAATGGTGCTTGGAGGGCTGGACTTGGTTAAGATCGGCCTACAAGAAAACTGGGGCACATTTACGCCGGTCCTAGTCCAAACCAGAAAGTATAAAACACAACATATTTTTTTCAAATTTATTTTAAATATTTAATAATGTTTGCCGATTAATTCTACAATAAAATAAAATTACGAGTTACATTTTTCAACTCGATAAATCCTAGTAGTTCCAGCTCCTGAGCTCGACGGAGCAGAAAATGTGGAGGGGCAAAGGGGTTTCGGTCTCGATCATCAGATATACTATAATCTGCATTTGTTCTTCCGCTTTGTTTGGTGCATCTGCTCAACAGCCAGAGCTCGGATCTGCTCGTGTTGTCTTTCAGGTTCATATTTTCACTCCTCAAATTATACATTTCATTTAAATATCTGGACATATTTTGTTACAATGTTTTCATTTGATTTGATAGTTCCTGCATCATTCGTATATAATGATGGTAAAATTATGGTTTCTATCAGTCGATCAAATTGAAAGTCAAACTGGTTAGGATAAGTAATTACTTGCACTTTAAATTAGTAGCAAAATATCCGTACGGTTACAAAGTAAAAGAGAAATAGGAGATTTGAGGGTTGAGAACCAAATTGGGGAACTTATAGCTCTAGTTCATGAATTTGACCAAGTTGATTGCAAATCTGACCAGTTTACGTTTGTGCAAACAATATGAGGGCATGATGTTTGATTTAGTGCACACTCAGATGGTTGTAGGCTAGTGGCTGTGGGTAGCGGTATAAATGAGCCGAACAGAGCTTGTCGAGCTCGGCTTGTTTAACACTTTAACTAAACAAACAAGATTTTAACGAGAAGAGCCTGATGCTCCAGGATCAAGCTGAATAATTGTCAAGTTTGCAAATTGGTACTCTAGTGGGGTCACTCCCTGTTCCCTCTATGCTCTGGAATCCTAGTTCGTAACTTAACCTTTCAAACAATCTCTTATTTGTGACATTTAAAAGTAGAATTTTTTTTATGGAGAAATAAGAAGTAACTAGTTGCCAGTTAATTTAATATCAGTCTGTGGATTTGTATGATCGAAGTGTTTCTATACGCCAGTTAATTTCGTATCACGATGAACTTTGGAATGGCTTGATCTGTTTTGGATGCAGACAAACTATGGGGATATTGAATTTGGTTTCTTCCCTAGCATTGCACCCAAGACAGTTGAACATATTTACAAACTTGTTCGCTTGGGGTGCTACAATACCAACCATTTCTTCCGGGTAATTTACTGAGATCTAAAGATAATGCAGTTTTTTTGGTAGGTAGTTTGTTGTACTATTTGTATTCTGGGTAAAAAGATATAAGAATAATACAGGTAGATCAGGGCTTCGTTGCCCAAGTTGCTGATGTTGCTAATGGAAGATCAGCCCCTATGAATGAAGAGCAAAGAGAGGTAGCCTACAAAAGTGTCATTGGAGAATTTAGTGATGTGAAGCATGTAAGAGGTATTCTTTCAATGGGAAGGTAAACTCTCTCCCAGCACTAATTAGTTCATGCATTGTTATGGGCCATGTTATCTACACTTTATTGCAAAACAATTGTAGATGCTTTGAGTTAAGTCAAATTTGCAATCTAAAGCATTTAGAAAGTTTACAGGGGTCAGGGATGTTCTGTTTTTACAATATATGTTGGTGTATAACTAAGGTTTAATCTTTTAGCTTGTGATCATATTGATTACTGTAGCACAAAGTCATTACATATCTAGCTTCATATATTCTCAAGACATGAATTAGGACAAATGACATCTATGCATGTTTCTATTGGGTCCATTTTGTTGCTTTTCTTTGGTACTATGTTTTCACCTGGATTCTACATCTTCTGCCCAGCATGGTTGGACATTGATTTTTTTTTGCATAGGGTGGAAACTACTCCCATAAATTTCCTAACATAGTATTCCCTTCATTTCAAAATGCAAGAGCAAATTTGGCTTTCTAAAGTCGGTTTGGGGCAATTCCAAATTCAAAATTGACAGGAATCCATCTGAATTGGAAAAAATGTTTTTAATTTAAAGTGTTTTTCAAATAATTTGTAATTTGCACAAATGTATTGACTGTAATGAAATGAATTCATGTCAATTTTGGAAATGTTCCAAATTGACTTTCTGAAGTAATAAATGATCTTATATTTTGGAGCAGAGGGAGTATGATGTAGTAGGAAAGTACAGCAGATACTTTGAGCAAAAACTCAAGGATAGTATAGACTGATGCTGACTTACCTCCGTATTCCTACTAGTTAAGGGCATTCCGATTCTAACAGTGATTGCTATATCTACTAAATGATTTTTGTTCCTTTTCTTGTATATTCTTATCTTTCTAGTTCAAGAATATGTTATCTTGCGTAGGCATTCAGATCCAAACAGCGGCGGATCCTCATTTTCTATGCTTCTTGGAGATGCTCCACATCTTGATGGCCAGGTACGTTGGTTAGACTAGCTAACAATTGGTGCGAAAGATTTATATTAAAAACTCACTTGATATGATTTTTGGCATTTCCTTAAATAATTTGTCATCAGTATGCAATATTTGGTAAAGTTACCAAAGGTGATGAGACACTGAAAAAGCTTGAGCAACTCCCTACTCGTCGCGATGGGATCTTTGTAATGGTATCCTTCCATCCTTATCTTAATTTTTTTGATTGTTGTTGATTTTAGGATGGTTGTCTATCTTGCTTCAAGAAAGCTAGAATTTGTCCACCTCATAAGTGTGTAACATGAAGGATGAGGATGAACTACTTGGAAAACACGTTATACTTCATATATTTTACTACCTCAACTACATTTGAAATGTACAGATATTTTGAGTAGATATATTTAGAAATATATTGTGTAAATTTGTTTTCATCACTTAAAAATTAAATCCCTCCAAAACATTTAAAGACTTAGGACATCAGTTGCAGGAAGGAGTTAGTTTAAATATTTAAGTGAATCATTTTACTTGTTAGGAAAAGAAAAAAGAAAAAAACTGAAGTGAAACATTTTGACTTAAACCAAGTAAGGCTAGTGTTGTGGTCATTTGGTGCTTAGTCAATTGTCAGGTAGGTTGATAAAGGTGAGGATCGGGTTGGGCATGGGTAGGCCTATTTGCATTGTGAGTCAGGGGGTGAAGAAGGTGGACTATTTGGTATTTTGGAGCATCTTTTTTGCCTGAACATGTAGAGATATTCATGCAAAGAAATTAGTACGTTGGGACTTGGGAATGAAGGAAGAGATGGAGAAAAGAAAAGAGGAGGTGGGGGAATGTATGAAATTTTTATAGTGTCGTTTACCTTTTTTCTGACTTTTATAAGATGAGACCATGTACTCACTGTATTAATGCCAATCACTAGCCCTGTCATTTTGCTGACAGGGTACCATATGTTTGTTAAAATTTAGGAAGTCCATGTGTACTGACCTATATTCATAATAGAAGTTAGTGAAATTATTTGTGCCATGAAGGACTAGAAGTATACTTGTTTTCCCTGGCAGTATGGCTGCTCCTGTTGCACACAAATGCAGCTCAATTATCATTCTGCTCCATTGAGGAGCCAAACAACAAATGAGTTGGTGTTATAGTGTATAAACTATCAGTATATATAAGCGAATCTTTATGACTTGTTTGTGAGGTTAAGATGGATGGATCCATCACCCGGACCTGGATCTTACTGATAAAGTGATCGGGTGGATATTTATGTACTCTTCCTTCACTTAATGACAAGGACTCGTACCTAACTATTCATTTATTATTAACCCATGAGCTGCATGTCTAATCGTAGCTTCTTGATCTAGATGATTTTTCATGGAGTTGTATTCTCTTTGTATGGCTTTATCCTTATATTGATGTATGAATAAACTGAAGTCTTTTATTTGTCTTTTCAGCCAACTGAACGTGTTACTATTCTGTCGTCCTACTATTATGGTGAGAAATTGGCAACCTGTTTACATAATTTTTTTCTGCTGATCATTTATTTTATATACAATTTAGGCTTCCTAACCTTTGTCCATGGCAAAACCTGAAGCCTGCACATATCTTTAACATTGGGCCAAGTTTATCAATTGGTACTTTTATCTGGTTGTTATTAATTTATATTGGACATAAATGTTTGCTCAAAGTGGTATTTTATTTTACTTTTTACTTTTATTTTTATTTTTTTATTTTTTATTTTTTAAATCTTATCACTCTGACAGAATCAAACACCTTGTCAGGCTAATCTGCACCCAAGGTTTATCATTCCTTTTGGTTGTTGCAGTTGTGATTTTTATTATTTATTTATTTATTTATTTTGCTTCATTTTTTAACACTTGTGATAGTATAGTGAACTGTGTATTCTGTTATATTATCAACAACTATTTTTTTACAATTTTTCTTAAACTTTGGGCTTGGAAAGTATGCTTTGGTGCAATTTCCTAAGATATGCAGCTTTCCCATTTACACGATGTAATGATCGATTATTCACAAATCATAATAAACATCAAATACTAAATTATTTTGACTCCATCATATATAACCCTAGGGGAACATATGAGATTTTTGTTGTTCGACTGTCTCACTATATTTCTAGTCACTTTTAACAAGTGTTGAACTAGTACCATCTTTGGCCCTTCTTTTGAGCAGAAATATCTCCTTAAGTATTACAGAAATCTATGGTGACCCTGCTATAATTTCTAAACCAATTGGAGAGAATGTATCAAGTAAATTCATACCACCAGAAACTTTTATAGGGTTAATTCTACGAAATTGACATGTGACAGATACAAGTTGTTCTTGTAATCTGTGAAATTTATTTATTTCCAATACTTAAAAATTTATTTGAAATTTAGGAGCGCAAACTGATCAGATATGTTAGGAATTATTCTGTTCTTCGAATCAAAAAGTGCAATCTTGTGGAAGCTCAATTGACATTGCTCTGTTACTCTATTAGTCTATTGAGCCTCACAGCTTGCTAATGCTCTCAGTTTCTCAGAAAGTCATTTTTGATTATTTCCAGCAAATTAAGTAAACAAAATATTTTGTCCAAAATTTTGATTCAAGTTTCTATTTCTCATTTGGTCTTAGATACTCAACTTGCTTTACTTACACGATTGGGTCCACAGAATCCCTTAGGACCCTTACACTTCACATCCGTTATCCCCACACATCATACCAGAAGGGAAGCATGATCATATATTATTGCAATTTTGTAAACTTTTGAGGCAATTCTTATTTTTGAAACAGAAGTAAAACTTGAAATCGACAATTTATTAAAAGGAGGGAGATGTTTAGTCTAACAAAATATGTACTACTATTTGCAAATTTATTTTTGTTGTTTCTTAATTGCTTGGCTTTATATTAATGCTAGATTCCGAGATGGAATCCTGTGAACAGGAAAAGTCAATGTTGAGAAGAAGGCTTGCGGCATCTGCTATTGAAATTGAAAGACAGGTATTATTTGTTACGAGTTCGGTATGACTCCCATACATTATGTATAACTTACTCATGAGCATGTACTAAGATAGTAAAGTTCTGCAGAGAATGAAATGCTTTTCGTAAAGAATGGAGCTTAGAAAGACTGCAAGAATGTCCAATTCCTTATCTGTAAGTTATTTACACATTTACACTGGAATATCAGCTCTAATCCTCAAGTTCGCTAAATATTGGCTGTAGTCGTTAAATCACTGATTGTCATAGGCAGCACATGCTTGCAAGCATGTACTAAAATGTGAGAAATTCACTTGCGATGGTATTTTATTATAGAAATTTCTCTTTCTTTTTTAAAAATTTGAATGAATGCCAAGGTTCACAATAAAGCAACTGAACGCTTAGAAGTAGGACTTTGTTGTTGAAATTTTGAATGATGCAAAATTTCTTTGTAGCCATTCTTGGACGGAAGGACTTCTATTTTTAGTTTTCTATCTTTGACTTGGTAGAAACATGTTTAGCATTGAATATGAGAATTGTTATCACATGCCTGGTCGAGTGTGATTCAAGTCCTGTCGTGAAGAGAATGGGTCACACATCTTATGTTTTGAATACCCCTTATTTGAACATGTGCTCCTGAAAACCCTAGCTATTTGCATAACATGTGCTGCGTTCTACTAGTTGAACTAGGCTTTTGGTTTCTTCATGGAAATAAATTTGTTGGTCAAAAGTGGACTATTCCTCATTAGTATTGTTTTTGTGAATTTTTTTTGGTGCTTGAAACATGTACTTTTTTTTTGTTTTTACTCTTTCATTGACAAAGTGGTGTTTGGTGTCACATGATATGTATGAATAGGCCAAAGTTCATTAAACGTGTTTATCCCAGGACAACGACATATGAGGACATGATGAAAAAATAGAAAAATAAAAACGAAAACACCGACGTAAATGTTGGATTGGAAGCCATTTCAATAGAACTTATGTATAACGAGCGTAGTAAGTGTATCTGCGCCAAATGAATCTTGTCACTGGAAAATTACTCCTGTATCAATTAGAACGTATTATAGTAACAACGTTGTGATGTATAGCATTATTTTTGATGCATAAATAACAATTTTAAGAGATCACTTATATTGCATTTAGTTCTTATTCCTTAAGGAAATAGGAATAAAATAAAATTTTATATTGAAATTGAGTAGTGATTGGAAGAAAATTTGTTATTAGTCATAAATTTTTTGTTGAAAATGAAAATGATAAGAGAATGAGAAGTGAATGTTTATTATTTTTGGAGAAAGTGGGTTTCATTCAGTACATTTATTCTCTCATTTTTAACTTAAATTATCAAGTTAGCTAATTATTTTATTTCAACGATCACGATATTTTAATGTAAAAATTCATTCAATTAATTTTCTTTAAGAAATGAGAATCAAACGAAACATTAATGTCTTTATGCTTGAAAGTTTAGGTTAAAAGATGGCAAAATCACTTTCTTTTTATAACTCCTGCTGATAAATGAGTCGGACTTGTTGATTTCAAGTTTAGTTCGTTTAGTTAAACGAGTTTGTTTTTTGGAGTTCGAGCTCGACTTGTTTAAATTAAACAAGCGTCTTATCGATTTTTTAACGAATCGAGTCGAACTTGAGTTTTTCGTGAAAAATTTAAAAATATTTAATATTATCAAGTTTTTGCCGAGCTACAATTCTGCATGTTAAACCAAACACGCTTGCACCCCTATTCCCTCAATTTTAAAATTAGAGATACTTATGATTATTAATGTAATATATGTGTGAAAATTTAAAGTTCAAATTTGAGGAGAATTAATTTCATTTTGATTGATGTCAAAGTCAATGTTATAAGTTACATGTAAAATATTATTACGTACAAAGTTTAAAATTTGAAAATTTAACAAATTCTAATATTAGTTTAAATATTATAATTTCACATGTAGTATGATAGAACCAAAAAATTATCTCTGACTTGGAAAATGAGGAGTAATTCTTTTAGTAAAGGATATATATATTTTTTGTTATTTGTTTGATATTGTGGAATGAAACTTATTTGAAGTAGTAGATATATTTTGCAACATGGTTGGTGTTGGTGCAAAATAATAATTTAGAAGGGGGATTAAATAGATTGTCAATTCTTTTATGGTTTTAAAGAATTTTTCAATGAATAGTTTATATGATCAATTGATTTAATATGAGAAAATAAAGTATGCAATAAATAAGACAAAAAATAAAATTATCAAGCATGCATAACACAACGATTTAGTCTGGTTCGGAGTTAATCTCCTACGTCCAGTCTCCAAGTCCTCTATCCGGACTTGAGATTTCTAAGAATCCATTATTTTAAAAATCTCATTCTCGGTAAAGAAATGTTCAACAAATTATAACTCGAAACTTTGCGATTCTTTCTTAGACAAGAGATTACCTTCTCCTCCTTAAGGATTTAAAGACCCAATTCTCGGAATCTTTACAATTCTCTCTTAAACACGAGATTGCATTTTCTTCATCAAGAATCCAAACAGTTCAATTTTACAATACTTTTTCTTTGATTACAAAGATTGAATGATGAAAAAGAGTGTTTCTATGCTAAGCAAAATATATCAATAGAAATTTGTGCTCGCTTCTTGGATTGAATGGATACAAACTTTTGATAATATTGATCTAAGATATTTGGAAAGATCTCTCAAATAGATTTATGAAAATGATATATGGAGAGAAAAAATATAGAGAGAAAAAGTAATATTGACTCTTAGAAAATATCTTTCTTGGATTCGTTGATTCATTTAGAAATGAAACGATAATGAGTTTATATAGGTTGAAGAAAATATTTTCAATGAACATAAATTTTTTTAATAACGGCTATAAATTTTTTTCATAATGGTCATAAAATCTTTTTATAATAGTCATAAAATCTTTCAATAACGATCATAATTTTTTTTTATAACGGCCATAAGATCTTTCAATAACGGTCATAAAATCTTTTTAGAACGGCCATAAAATCTTTCAATAACAATCATAATTTTTTTTAATAACGGCCATAAAA
>JAUMHB010047958.1:0-17089 GCA_032359685.1 Pittosporum tobira
TTCCTGAAAAATGCATTTAGTTGGGGTGAAGGTAACGGAGCAATGTAATTGTTCTGTTATTTTGCTTACAGATATAAGGTTGTCAGGAAAAGAAGGAACATATAAGACAGATGATAAGGGCATGTTTTGTGAAATTTGGGTGGATCCAATGCCTTCTATATTGCAGGTAGAGCCATTGGCTATTCGGACAGGTGGTAGTAAGGTAGTGGCAAGTCCTGACAGTAAACTTTTGTTCCCAGTCATGTGATCAGTGGCACCTGAATCAACAATCCATGATGTTTTTGATGCTATAAAACAGTTGGAAGACATACCTGGGTGGGCTAAAGTAGCCCTCGAAGTCTGTGGTTGAGAGGTCGTGTTTGCACGAGAGAAGCCCAGCTGCTCAAGTCGCTGAACAAGTGTAGCAACTTCATCTGAGTTGGTAAGTTGATTAACCATTTCTAATAATGCATTAATATTCTCCATAATTTTTTTTTTTTTTTTTTTAAAGATACCAAAAAGATAGGGTCACAAACTTCGGACTGGGTCGGGTGACCGTGTGATATGGGCCGGACCGGGTGACCATGTGATAGGGCGTCTGACTTCTTAAAAATAAAAGATACAGAGGTGCGACCCGGAAACAAGTAAGGTCACAGTACGACTATTATGTTTCCTCAAAACAGTCCAGAAATGCTGAGCTTGAACTACTACAGACATTACTAATCAACACATAGAGTAATTGGTCGGAGATAAAATCGATCGGCGAAGATCTCGTCGGAGATCAATCGAGCCAAGGTTTTATGCACTGAGAATGAAGTAGGGTTCTGTGATGTTTCGATCGGGAGATCGGGGAGATCGGGAGAATGGCGTAGCACGGGCGGAGAACGGAGCAGGGCGATCGACGTTTCGATCTGGAGATCGGGGACGGAATACGGCGGAGGAAGCGCCGATTTCGGAACTGATGACGACGGGGGAGTGGGAGCCGGAATCGGGACAGACAGGGACTGATTGGCACTGGACGGAATACGGCGGAGGAAACGCCGATTTTGGAACTGATGACGGCGGGGGTGTGGGAGCCGGAGTCGGGAACTGAACCTTGCCCTGCTCTGACGAAACAGAGCAGATCGGGGACAGGGACGGGGACGAGGACAGGAACGGGCACTGGATCCGATGAAACCTTAGCCGCCTAAGGTACAAAAGCTTGAACCTTGCTCTGATACCATGTAACAATATTTGAATGATTGTTTATTTCATATCTTTCTGATTAGCATTGCATACATATATATAGCAAAGGTAAATGATAAAATCACAAAAGTAATAACTACGAATATTTACACAGCTAAGCTACATCTGTCAATTATCTCATATTCCCATTTGAATCCCACAGCTGTCAATCCTTGATTGAAGCTTGTATGCTGTCACCCTTGATTGAAGCTTGTATGTTTAACACGCATTATACTAAAATGCATCAAATCTAAGATAAATTCCATGTTGCGGAAGCTACAACTTGAGCGAGTCTGAAAGTTGTACGTAGTAGTTTATCTTGCAATCGCTTTGTTGCTGAAGCCACGTCCAGCTCTATAGCTTTATTTCCGCTTGTTTGCCCTAGTTTCACTAGTAATCAAGGTTTCTTGGCACTGTTTATGCCACCATTGATGTTACTGGTCAGTGGCGATAACGATGTGTGTCCATGCCGAATTGGGGATCGGAGATGAGATTTTTGGTTCTGATTGGAAATGGAGATAGGAATTGAAAATTGTAAATGCTATATAAGCTTCTGAAGAATTCATGTCTTGTATTATGTTTGGTTCTGGTTGAGAAGGAAAAGCAGAAGTAGGGGAGAGAACTAGAAGCCGGTACTTGTGAGGAATAGTCTACAACCTAAAGGGCAAAGAAGACTTAAACAATGTTTAACGAAAACCCCAACAGAAAATAATGTTGCACTTAACCTAACATTGTTAAGTGGTTAAATGTAGGTTTTTAAGCCACAAGTGGTAGGTTTTTAAACCAAAAGTGGTTAAGTGCAAAAAGGGCCAAACATCAGGTGGCTAAGTGAACTTTACCCTAGTTTAATTGCAACTTATTACAACTGAGGCATGTTACTATGGTAAATAACAGATGGTGTATATTATGGTGAAAACCACTACCATGAGAACATGCCTCCCAGTGGTTTTCTTTTGATTAAGTCATAGTATATAGTTATAACTGCCTATAGGTTCTACTCCTATATTCGCAACATAACATAATATACCATCTGGGAGGTTACAGCCTCTTCAATAGCTTTTCTTAGAGAGCCTCTCCTACTGCCCTTAGCAAAGTAACATATCACCTAATCATGAACATTCAGAATATTGTCTAAGGATTCTAAATTATTTAATTTTCTAATATCTCATACTTCAGTTACACATATTCATTCCTGCTAAATGCAAATATGCAGGGCAAACTAATGTCGGTAGTTTGAAACATGGTTATTCAACAGCAGCATTGCTTTAAATGGTTTACGTACACCATGTTCAGTTTACTTTAAGCAGTGCCTTCAAAGAATGCTACTACCTTTAATAATTAGTATGCCTGTTAACATATGATTTCAGTTATTTGTAGAATATATTTCGTTATTTCCCCTTTCCCACTATAGAAATATTTTATAGCCCTGCTGAAATAAAGAATTGTTACAAAAAATTTACTACTTTTGCTTACAGCTGTGGCAAAGGGAAGCAGCAATGCTAAGGCAGCAACTGCAAGACCTGCAAAAGAATCATCGGTATAGTCTTTAATACTGCTATGGCACATGTATTGCATTATAAACTATTTGGCACATAAGCATAACTGATAATATACACGATAATATTCAAAGAAAAGTAAATTCAAAGATGCATGGAGTTTTGCAAATTGGCTTAATATCACGCCAGGCATCTTTGGGCCCTTGAATACGTTACATCGTACAAATAATTATATTTATAAATTTTCTATAAACCATCAAGGGGGCAGAACCCTCTACCAAACCTCACAACAGTAGTGTTTAAAAACTACCAGTAACTAGATCCTAGAAAAAAACAGTCGTCACTGTGGGAAAACCTAACAAACGCTACTCATCTCAAGGGACAAGGATGTCAAAAAACAAAACAAAACAAAACAAAAACAAAACAAAACAAAACAAAAACAAAACCAGTCTTAAACCCTCCAAAAATTACTAAGAGAGGGAGCATGCCTTTTAAATGGTAACTGTTATATTTGAGTCAAAAATACATACAGGAAAACTGTAATTGATGGACTTTAGCATCTCACAACCATACCAACTAACAAACTCATTCTACATAATCACATGATACTTACAGGAAAATGATGGGTGAGGGGCTTTCTGGTTTGAGTGTGAAAGATTTGCAGAATTTGGAGAACCAACTGGAAATGAGCCTACAGGGTGTCCGCGGGAGAAAGGTTAGAAAATTCCATCCATATCCGATGTTCATCCTATGGTCTTCTATAAAATGCTACATGTGCATTAACATAATCTTTTCTGTAGGACCAAGTTCTAATGGATAAAATAGAGGAACTAAACAGAAAGGTGAACACCAAAACCTCTGGTTGATGGCTGCCCGTCTTATATCTGAACAAAAAACATATCTTCAAGTAAAAAAATTAAATTTTTTAATTAAAAATTAAATTTTTTTAAAAAATATTAATAATAAAATTTAAAAATAAATAAATAAAAACACACTAAGTCTCAATGGCTTTATTGCAGGGAAACCGCATGCACCAAGAATATGTGGAACTGTATAGGAAGGTAAAGCAAGCTTCAAAGAGGCTAACCAAATAGTATAGTCCCTTTTCACTCACTATAGCACTATAACTTATCAGCAGTTTCATCATCACCTTCAACAAATCCCTGTTTTACCTTCCAGGCTTATGGAACAAGGGACGCAGATGGAACAAACAGAAATGCGCTCCTCTCAAATGATTTAAGCATTGCAGATGACCCATATGCACCTGTCCATCTCCAACTCTGCCAGCCACATCAACAAAACTTTGAAACACAAACACACGCTACAAACTTGGGCTAATTTCTGATGCAAATAACTATGGACAACATTACCTAAAAAAATAAGAAAAACACCAGTATCTTAATCCAAAACTTGTTTCTATGCAAAACGAGAAGACTACAACTGCGCTAATGAGCCGATGGAAGCATAAACCGGGAAGGGTTTCATTGATTCCTTGTCAAGGAAAGCCCCATGGTTATTAAGCTGTTCTTCTATTATGAAAAGTGGTGCATGAATAAATAACATTCTGAAGGAAGACTTCTATTTGGCTAATTAATGGAATCAACTTTGACAATGTGAGGTGTTCAAAGAAACCAGCTATGTAAGTATAGTCACGATTAGAAATCATAACAGAAAAAGGTTACTCATTGTTGAACTGTTCAAGTGTGGGATATTCTTTTAGTCATCTCTTATGTTTTCAAATGGATTTGAAAGCGCATGGATTTGAAAGCACACTACCTGTAATTTGTCATATATAGTTTCTATTCAAAGAAATAAAAGTACATCATGTATCACAATGCCAAAATAGCATGCAGGTACTTAAACTAGGGGAAAAAATCACCATTTGCAAAGTAAGAAAGTCATCAAAACTATCAACCGTTAGGCCACCTGATTATCATCAGAAATTTGCGTTTTGTTTACTTCAATGCATACAGTGCATTTCCAGATAGATTACCCATGCAATTGACACAGAGGGAATTTATAGAGTTTACCTCTTTATTTTCATGACTCCATATTCAATAATAAAACCATCAGTGAATCCTAAGTTCTGCTCCTCAATATATCCTGCACAAACCATACTAGGCTGGTTACAACTTCTGGAAAATCAAATAAACAATAAAGCAACTTCCATATAAATCACAAAAAATAAAGAATGAGAGACAGTGGGACGGTCTAGATACTGGGATAAAAATGCACTAATCAAGTGTGTAACTGAAAACCTTCAAATTATTCAACTAGACATCAAGATCTACACGATTGGACGAGATAACTTATTATGCATGCATGTTGCAAAATACCTCAAGCGGACCAAAGAAAATCATGACAAGGCAATATGATAGACCTCAAGAAACATAATAATTAGCCCCATTGAAGTAATTCTAAGTCAAACATAATAAGGTAATATAGTAGCTTTTAAAAAGTAGAACTCCACTGACCAGAATATTAGTGCACGAAGTTTTCAAGTACCAATTGTCTTCTTTATATTACTCAAGATGACTACACAACTCTCCAGAAACTAAAACACATACCAGTTGGGCTCAGACTCTGCATATGAGTCAAATCCCAATTAAAAAGGAACACATACTTTTAAGACCAGTAATCTTTTTAATCAGCACAGAGACAATGTATTGATCTATACAACTCACCCTTGGTTTTTAGGGCTGAGAAACTTGTGACAGGAGCAAATCTCTCGTCCATCACCTCTCTCTGCATACTTTCTTTAATACTCCCTCTGTCCCAAATTCTAAGACCAAACGCATATTTTTTATTGTCCAAATTTGAAAAATCAATCACATAAATCAAGGAGAATATGTGGTGTATATTTAAAGAAGAGTTTTATAGAGAAAAATAAATTTTATGTGGTGTAGAACGATTCTCTCACCTTAAAAGTATTAAAAGTAGTGCTTCTTAATTTGCGTACATTAGGTGATTTGGTCTTCCTTTTTGGGACGGAGGGAGTTTTTTTTATGTGCAACTGATAATTTGATTCAAACCCCTTATAAGTCATGAGTCAAGTAACTAGTCAAAAGATTAAGAACGAGATAAGAGTCGATTCACGAGTTGACAGCTAAGAAAATATGTTGTAGCCTTCAGGCGGGACCATTGGCCAAATTCTAGAGATTTGAGTTAACTAAATTATGATTGGTTTCTAAATGATCACCTTTAATGAATGGTTTCTAAACAATCACCTTCTTGCTCCTTCTTGCTCGATATTATGCTATTCGTGAATGGGATTTTTACATTTATTCCCTAACAACTTCTACTTGAGTTTGTTTCTGACTGAAGCTCTATTTCATCTCATATTACATCATTTCAGTTATTTCAGATTTATTTATTTGCTTTCGTAGCCGTGAGTGGAGCGAGTTTTCTTTACTGTAACATTGTTGCTAACCCCTTTCCATTTCAGGTTGAACTACGTCAGAGAGTTGGGGTTAGTGCTAGAGCCATGTACGTACAGTTAGAAGCTCAGAAGAATGAGGCCTTAAACTGTTATACAGTTTAACTTGACCTATGCTTGTCATATTGTGCAACTACGTTTCATACTTGAAAAGAAACCTATTGCAATATGAAGTTATGTTTTGATGGTTTGGAGGTCTGATTTGTCAATTTACCATGTGCCTTTGTATGGAGGGTTACTATTGCTAGATTCCCTTAGTGTTGTGCCGTTGGGCACACGTAAGTTGGCTTAAGTTCAGATTTAAGAACCATATAGTTGGAAAGATTACCACGCCAAAACAGTTGGCGTTCAATGAAGCATAAACCTCTAATCGCTAATTGCTCACTTTATATGGGTAAGTTCAGATTTTGGTTTTAGTTTTCTATACCCCTAACATACTTGTCATGCACATGCATCAAGTTAAGCAGATTGGATCTGGTACTTGGCCCAAAAATGAAGCATCACTTGTATGGAAGAGGGAAAACAACATGAATACTAAGTGACAACCATAATTTTAAGTTATTCCACTGGAAAGCTTTCCAGAACTTCTGAAGACTTGAGAAAGAAGAGGCCTTTCAATATATCACATAAACATATCACATGCACAAAAACATATATTTCATGCACAAAAAAATATACTTCTTAACTACTAAACCTACTAGATCTTTTTAAATAAGTACTCCACCAATCAAATGTTTTCCTGTAAGCCCCCAGCAGTGTTTTAAAAATCCTTTTAGGCCCCCGCCTAGTTGCTAGTTGGTCCTCTAATGTCTTGATTTCTTTCGGTGCCTAGGCCTCTGCCTAAGCGGAACCAATTATTTATCGCATTAATTTAATGAAAAATCTTTTTAGGCCCTAGCCTAAGTTTTAAGTAGTCCTCAGGCCTCCGCCTAAGCGGAACCAATCATCTATTGGATCAATTTAATGAAGATTTTGGAATCTACAATGATTGAGATGTTCTCTGATTGGAAAAACTTCCTCTGCAATCTAACAAGCTAAAATGACATTATTTCTACGAGCGACGAGCTTTACTGCTTTTTCATTGAGTGAACACATTATTTATTTTTTTTGGATTAATTTTTTTTTTTTTTTAGAATCAAACGAGATTATTACAAATGGGAAGGAGGATGAAAGATCCTTGTAGACAAGGAAAAAAATTAGATAAAATCCTTATAAAAGGGCAGCCTTTCAATCTCTCTGCAAATCAGTGCATGAAATCCCAACAAAACCACCCATTAGCTAAAGATGACAAAGAAGCCAGGAAGATAACGTTATCTTACAAAAAAATAGAGGACCTCATATAGCCCTTGAAGATTCTCACATTCCTATCCTAACCCATAGAATAGCGAAATAAATACATCGTTATAACACTTTTTCTTCTTACCAAATATTCACCTAAAACCTCAAATAAATAACACCATAATTTTTATGCCTCATGGCAGTGAAAAAAAAAGTAAGCATTATTTTTATTTGCCTGCATACATCACACAAACATCCGGAGACAGTTTTATAACATCTGCATCGTTAAAGCATATCATTAATATCGAATTTTTCAAGCACTAAAGACCAAACAAAATTTTTTTTTTAGATGGAATTTTTGCCTTCCAAATTTAATTGAATAAAGAAAAATTTTCTATTGAATTGAGACCAATAAAAAAAAAGAAAAAAAACTTACAAGAAAATTTTCTAATCGAATCAATAGTCCAAACTCATTTATCAGACAAAGTGGACAAAAAAATAAATCAAATAAAAGAATTTAAGAAATTAAATTAATAGCTTCACAATCATTAAAATTACAAAAGAAGTAAAAATTTTAAAAAATCTCATCATTATTAGTCAAAAGAAATTTAACTACAAGCATATTATAAAAAAAGAAGAATACAAACGAGAAAAAGCCACAAAAAAAATTAAAAATTCCCCAACCAAACATTCTTTCTAAAGCAAATGGTGTTGCTATTACCAACCTTAAATTGAACCAAAAGAATAAAGGAAGCATAACCTCGAGAAATAAATTTCTAATTGCTTAAGTAAGTAATAAAGGAGGGACATAAATATGTATCTCACCCATTCTGTTGGAAATCAAATTTGCATTTAACTATACCAAAGAGAATTAATTTCTAAAAGAAAACGTCATAACTACTTAACAACCAAGGATATGTTCTTTGAGACCAGATTCCCTAACCTTTAACCTTCTTCACTCAAACGACACACCTTCTCCCAACTTACCAAATGATTTTTCCAATTTTCCCCCACCCTAGACCAAAAAAAACTTGCGCATTAAATTCTCTAAAAATTTAGCAATTCCTACTAAAAACTTAAAAGGAAAAGGAATTAAAGGGAGATACTATACAACCAAATTTGAATCAAGGTGATTCTACCCCCAAACGAGAAAAATGCACCCTTCCAATAATCTAGTCTTTTAGACACTCGCCAATAACTTTATCCTAAAAAGAGGATAACCTAAGATTCTCCCTAAAGAAACCTCAAAATAAGAGAGGGAGAGCGAGTGCACCTCATAACAATCAAAGAAACACGTATCTAAAGAGTTGTCTTCTAAATTAGTCTTGGCTAAGATGCACTTAGCTAAGTTTGCTTTAAGACTCAAAAAAATATTATTAACAATATACAAAATAGATATAACATTTTAAAGACTTTTTTTTTCTTTTGACAAAAACAAAATGAAGTCATCAGCGAACTAAAAAAAATAAAAAATAGTAAGCCTTTTCCGTCCCATCACACACCCCATTGGTAGGCCAACCTCATCACTTTTATTTATTATTCGACTCAATACATCAATGACAAGAGAAAATGAGACAACGGATCATCCTAATGCCTGAAGCAAACCTCTAGAAGCCGAAAACCAAGACTTGCAATTTCCATTAACGATAACAAGAAAAAAGGATAATGACCAATATCCACTAATTCAAGACCGCCATTTCCCTCCAAAACCCTTCTATTCCATCACCTTATCCAATAAATTGTAACATACTCTATCATAAGCTTTCTCAAAGTCCAAATAAAAAACCATCGCTTAACAATCCCTACGAAAACCATCTTTAACAGCCTCATTGGAAACTAATGTAGCATTTAAAATTTGTCATCCACCCACAAAAGCACTTGAATTCTCACACCTAATCTCTACCAAAACTGCTCCTAAAAGCCTATAAAGAACCTTTGATGAGAATTTTATAAAAATTAATTACTATACTAATGGGTTGAAAATCTTTAACCATAATAGAACAATCTTTTTTTAAACACTAAATTGATAAAAGAGGAATTAATATTCTTACAAAGAACCCCATTGGCATGAAACTCCAAAAAATTAATTTTCTTAATACGAAGATCCCTAAAAACCTCTTTACTCCACATCTTCACCTAATCTTTCACAAATTTCAACTTTTTCATCAAAACACAACTCCCCCAATCCTTCAACCTGACAATCCGCCTCCCAAATCTCTATTAATTTCTTAAAATTTGCGTAAGAGAGTCACATATTCTCAAACCTTAAAGGAGTATGACCCACTTCAAACACCCCTCACTTGCAAATATTTAATTAAAGTTAGTTATTTTAAAATATTAATTTACACATGATAAAATTAATTATTTTATTTTAAAATTAAGATTAAGATGTATTTTAAATTGAACTCTAATGAAATATTTTATAGTGTAAGTTTGTTAAAAATATATCAATGCTTATAGAGAGCTCGACGTCACGAATTTAATTACGTAAAATATTAATAATTTTATTTTTATTTAATCCTTGAAAATGACAAATAACTAAAAATAGAATATTAATTGAGGGACCAATAGAAAGTGCACATGTGGCATCACCACAACTATATATGACCTACCCACGTAACTATCATAGCCAAAAATAATCTGGCTTTTACCACACTCCTACGTAAGCACGTGGATCACTTTAAACCAATCCATAATTTCTCTTTCAAAATGTGTCATTGCTTTAGCCTTAAAATTAACTCATGATTACCTAGCATTATTGTTTAATTTTTAGTCTCATACAACAGTGTTCATTTTATTTTATTTTATTTTTACAGCTATACTTGTGGAGATGAGCTACTTTGAGAACCAGATGAAGCTTGATGATTGGTTATTACAATTTAAAATTATATGCACCTACATTCTCTTGGAAGGACTTGCAAAAAGTGGGCTTCTACAAATGGTAATTAAATTGAAGTATCTCTTCATTCCTATAAAAGTTATACCAAAAAGGTAATTACACACACACACACACACATTGAGAACGACCACGAGGACAAGTTTGGGAAACAATAAATTCTAACACGTGCTTGTGAGTATTTTCTCCAAGTCTTTTTAAGTGATTTTATTAAAATGATACATGTTTAATGACTGTTTAATTCTTAAAATTGTTATACCATTATTTGTATTTCTCTTATCATATGCAAAATATAATTTTATCTTAAATTACATTGAAATCTAGAAAAATATTATTGTTAGTCATTTTATAGAATTTCTCCAAAAATATAATATACTTGTGTTACAATTCTCTTGTAATTTATTTGTGTTATGATTCCTATTAAATCAATTAAATATTTTTAAAATATTATATTATGTTTTGTCGAAGAGCGACTTATATTGAAAATGGATTGTTTGTTAAAAATGTAAATTCTAAACTTGATGTTATTGAGTTCCCTAGCATCCATTGTTTGTACACGAGAGTTAGTGTTGTACAATTTTGCTGTATAAATACAGTTGATCTCTATTATATTGTTCTTGTTTGTGTTCAATGAGTCCAAACCAGGACCATCCATATCTTTTGAGTGAGGAGCTACGTCAATTACAAATATAAAGTCCTTGATCTACGTCCTCTCAGTGTAGTCAAAAAATTTGGCTATGACGGGATAGAGCAGTTTCTCACTTGTTATGTTACAGTAGACATGACCCCGACAGATATGAAAAAATAGAGATCTAGGAGTTTATCTTTTTTCGTGGGGTGATAAGGAAGAGCAGAGTTTATCATTTTCGTGGGGTGATAAGGAAGAGCAGTGCACACTAGAAAAATAAGTGTTTCTAGATTGATATCGTTATTCTCGTTTTACTCCTTTTTTTTTGTGACATTTAAATATTATTCTCATTTATTTCATGTGCGCGCATAATATTTTAACATACCGCTACGTTATCTTAATCTAAGAGGGATTTTATTTTTTTATTGCGCAAAACCACTTAGTCACTATATATGTGACTAACGTGCTAGAAAACTAATTTTATCTCCAAGTGAGCTAAAACTTACTTACATATGAGGGTTTAGAGGTTGCAAGCAAGCATAGATTAAATATTAGTTTAGATTAGCTCTAAATGTAAATTTGGATTAGCTTGTGTTTAGTTATAAAGTTGTAAATGTAAAATCTTCTTTCCAATATTGGAATAAATGAGATTAAAGATTATGTATTAAATTTATTGGAATTGGAATGTGACACCGCTTCACCACCAAGCCTGACTCGATAACAATCGAAAATGATCCAAAGTCATATTAAAAAACTTCCTGAACCTGATTAACAAACACTTCCTCTCACTTATTACTAAATAAAAAATGATCAATTTGTGTATCCATGGGATTACCGTCGAATCGAGAGCAAATAAATTGCACACTGAAAAATATTATGTCCCTCAAACTAATTTTTTAAATCATCGAAACCCCTCATAAGTCTCGACGATCCCACCTTCTGAACGACACCCTAATAACATTAAAGTTATCCCCTAGACACCACCTTAGGCTTCATAACCCAGTCACATCAAATAGCTCATTCTAGAAAAACTACTTATCCTAAGGCCTATTAGAGTCATAAGCTTAAGTAAACCACCAGTCACCTCTCCCAGGAATAAGTAATCATGAATAAGTAATCATACTGACAATGAATAAGAGTCGAGAAGAACAACTTTAGAAACAATCTGATAAGCTATTTTCTTTGATAAGATTTGATAATGCCCTCCTGTTAGGTTTCACCTTATTATTATAAAGATTTTTCATGTTATCTTTTATGCATTGTAAGACAACAAAACTTCTGCAGCGAAGTATTAAAAATAACAAAACTTCTCAAAACAGCAAAAGGATAAAGTCCACAGCAAAATTTTTCATCAACTGCAAATCTCTCAAAAGCAAAGCCATAACAAAACAACAGCTGGCCAGTGCAAATAGAGACAGTACGAACACAATGGCCATTACCTTGCCTCCTGGTCACAACCGTTTTAGAATTAAACGTTGAAGACTAACCAGTACTTAAATAATAACAAGAATAGATTTAAACGGGCAACGATTGACGGAAAGATTTCTTAGAATATAAATTGAGGACTTAACAAATCCAGCATAAGTTGAAGATTTTAGAGCTGAAACTCTGCACAAATCATACTAACCAACACTTGAACAAAAAAATCTTCACACACTAAAAAGTCCAGCAAGGTCGATCGCTATTGGAAACTTGGAAAGATAATTTCAGCTTAGAAAAAAAAAGTCCAAGTCCTATAAAACACACACACACACATATATATATACACACAATTTGACCGACAACTCCTTCAAATATCACACCACCAATTTTTTGAGTATTAGTGAGTTCAACTCAAAACAATCATTTTTTTTTTCCAGAATTGTGCTTATTTACACTATAAATCTATAATCATTATTAAAATTGCTTTAATAATATCACAATAATAAAATGATACTCACTTTATTCTTGGTCTATATTATACTGTATACTAGTTATAGCAAACTTGCCTCCAAAGAAAACACGAACCCAAAAATAATCTGTTTCAAATACTAAGTAAGTATATAATTAGTATATAACCTAAAATTATAACAACTTAGAGGAAGAAAAATTATATAACTAATGAATATTTCTAATGTAAGAAATCATTTATCATAGTGAAATCTTACATGTGAATTTAATTGTTTGGAAAAGAAATTTTATAATGCAATTTATAGTAGGCCAAATACCTTTTTGAAACGACATTAAATTCCAGCGATCGGATTGTGTCTCTTAGGAATTTATGAGTTAGATTACTTTTCAAACCTGCCTATAGGCATCTGCTCGGGCATGATTTGGTGGCTTGTGTCCAAATAATAGCATCCGCTTCTTAATAGTCACGAATGCAAAAATATATTCACTTATTTGTGGATCAAACACAAACATGTAAGGGAAGAGTAAGGGATTCGCGCGTTACATGAATCATTAAAATACATGTTTAGAAGCAAACTAACCCACAAACTTAAATCATTAGATCATAGCATTGGAATATCACAAATGAGTTTAGTCCCAAATCTAATAAATAATGGAAGTCAGAAGCGTATGCATGAATGGACCTTAGTTAGACCTAATGACTTAAATTTTTGTGCCAACTTGGAATTTCAACATGTATAATAATGTTGCATGTACGCGAATGTGACATGCTAACTCCCCAATCCTCACCAAAAACTTGGTATCAGACCTATAGAAGAGTACTTCCATGCTAATTGTGCAACTTTTTAAGATGCGATGATGGCTTGAGAATTCTCGAACAAGCTAACCTCTTCAAAATGATGATCGAATTCTCAATAGTAGCGCACACATAGGATCCATTGTTCCAAGAGTATTACTGATAATCTCTCAACAATTTCAAGAATCTCTCGATGTTTTTGAAAGTGACTCAAAAATTAATACCATAATAATTGAAGAGAAGATCTCAAATTCTTCGATGAAACGTGACTCCCGCAGGACAATCAACCGCTTACTTTAACGGTGTAAAAGAATTTGGGGATTTCTTAATAACAAACTGAATGAATAAAAGGGGGAAAAAAAAAGATCGTGGTTATTCAGACATTGGTGTTTCACGAAGATTGAAGAAAGTGATTCACTGAAAAAAAAAAAAAAAAACTAGAATGTGATTAACCCACGTGCAAGGAGAAGATCGCTGAGATATTTGTGAAGGGAAGCTCATTGAGATATCTGGAGACAACCAGTTCATTGTTCTCTCAATACCACAACTAAATTTTCCACATTAGATAAATAACTAAAATTTGAAGGTTATTATATATACATAATGGGCCTTAAATCTAATGACAGCTTTTGGGTCAAATTAAAGTTCCGAAATACTTTATGTGCACGCATATGACACGCAAGATCTCATGAATCCGTGGCACCCCACCCCCCCCCCCCTCCCCTCTCCCACCCCGCAGGCGCGCGGCCCCAACACAAAAACAAACATATGGGTCCATTTATATATGTTATTAATCTTCATTCTTTTAATATTTATCGAATGTAAGACTAAACTTGTGATATTCTAATGCAACCTCCTAGAAATCTTAACCGATGGGGACCAACTCAACCAGCACCACTATTTTATGAAACATCGCAACTAATACACTAATTTTATACGTTATATATTCCATCCGTTCTATAATTTACCCACACATATTCATTTTAGGAAAGTTAAGAGAAATGACTCAAACTTTTAAAATGGAGATAGAAATTGCTCAACAATCATTATTAATACAACCACTTTTCCTCTCCACACAAAATATCCTCCACTCCACCAAGCTAAAAGTACAAAGACAATTTTGATCACTCTATTGGTAACATATTTCTTAATATACATGAAATGTCCAATATGGCAAAAAAACATGGGAGAAAATAACTAATAACAATTTTAAAAATCCCAAACACATATGTATTCTTAGTAAAACAAGCAATATTTTGTTGCTAATAAGATATTAGCCCAATGCTTAAGACTGAAGTATTAAGATTTCTTAATTGTAAAAGGTCTCAAATTCAAGACTCCGCACACTATCTTCTCCATTATCAATTTAAGTGAAGATTTGTTTTCTCTTTAGAAGTGAAACTATCTTTCTTATTATTGAGATCACTGACCCATTAATGACGTAAAGCCTTGTCCTCTTTATTAGATAACATTTTTGGTACATTATTGTTATGATATTATGATCGTTATTGTATAATTAAAATCTTGGTTGATTTGAGATTAATATTTATGAAAGTATTTGGATGATGAACCGAAAAAAGAAGCAAAGTTTCCAGAATTAACCATGAAACTGTCACCGATGAACGTCATCACCGACAATAACGCTAAATAGACTATAACTATATATGCCGAAAAACTTATCAGATGCTATCTAAATAGAACATATAGAATAATTCGTCGAGACAAGTTCAATTATACACACACACACACACACACACATACACATATATATGCAGTTAACTGAGAAAATGAAAAACGGAACAAAGATGCATACATACCTGAGCTAAACACCAAATATATAGGGTTGGCATCAAATCAAAACCAACATCAAGTATTCCGTTCCGTTCCGTTCCTTGATCTGTAAAAATTTGAGAAATTGAAAATCAAAATTTAATTATGGGATTACGAAACGATTCTATAAACAAATAAAGTTCGGTTAGAAAGTTGTTCACCTTGGATTTACACGCATGCATTCTCAGGGGTGATTGCAGTCAAGAATTGGTGGAGGAGAGAGAAAATTAATAAGTAAGTGATGCTTGGAAGCAGGAGACAGGAAATCTATCCACCTACCTGTAAAGAGACGAACAATGGAGGTTGCAGGAGAGAGACAGCAGGAGGCGTGAAAATAATGCACGTATAAATCTGGGTTGACAGCTGTTTCACTCCCGATTACTCTATAAAATACGCGCCAAATAATTTTGGCCGAGCCGGTGACTCGCCACCTTGCTTTTCGGCTCTTGGATCTGGCTTTCCACCTGCCACTTGGTATATCAAAACTTAGACGAGGATTTTTTGTTTGGACCGTCTTAATTAGATATTCAAACATGGATATGAATTAATTAAGCACTTAATTTATTTAAGCGATAATTTTTTTAAAAAAATTAATTTATTAATTAATATAAAAAATTTACAGCTAATAATATATTATAGTTAATAATTAAATTTTGAGTTGTTTTGAAATAAAATTTGTCAAACAAAGTCTTTACCTTTCACATTTTTAAATTATGAAAAAAATGATATTTTTCAACACATTTTAAAATGTTCTAGTAATATATTTTTATATTGCATATTTAATTTATTATTTATACATTAGAATTTATAACGTGTGTGTGTGTGTGTAAAATTTGATGTGTAAAACTTGAAACTTCATAATGGAACTTTGGGGCTACGAATTCTCGGTGCACACCAAAAAAATTGTGGCTATGGATATTTTTGTCATTTATAAAAATTAAAATTAAAAAAATTACTAATTGTAAGATCCAAAAAGTAATATTAATTTATTTAAACGACACGTATACAAAATCACACCATGTCCAAGCAACAAATATTTCTCAAAGTGATTTTAAAGTGATAGACAAATATTTAAACGAACAAAGATATCCAAACTGCGTGTCTCCACCTCCATTGTTAGTTCAAAAAATTCAATTTAAGTATTTTTTAGACATAACAAATATTAAAATCAAAAAATATTTATAAATAGTCTCATATAAATTCTGGATTCATTTATTTATTCATGTGCGTGGGACCATATGAAAATACCACTGCCCTGAATTTACTTATTTAAGCTCTAACTTTTCTATTAACGGGAATTTTCATTACATGGTAAAATGCAAACAATAAAATACACAGGCAATATAAAATCTATTTATAATTATGTAAAGTTACTGTAAAATACTTTAATTCAAGCACAAAATTAGAGTGAATGAATAGTTTTTGAATGAATTTAAGCTGGGTTAGTTGTTAAAAACTTTGAAGTTAAATTTCAAATTTGTGGTAATAATCAGTCTTATTGCATACGATTTAATAAAAAGTTTTTTTCTTTTTTTATATAACTAAAATGTGCATGGCAATTTAAAAGACTTGAAAAAGGTTGTTAATTGTGCACATTAATCTTAGACATAAAAAATTTAATTTATTAAAACCTAAA
>JAUMHB010047969.1:0-17089 GCA_032359685.1 Pittosporum tobira
CTAAAAATAAGGGCGACGCTGATGCGGCGACACAAACAGTGAGTTCTCTCTCTCTCTCTCTCTCTCTCTCTCTCTCTATATATATATATATATATATATATATATTTGTGTGTGTGTGTATGTATAGCATGTAATTTGACTTTTATACCCTTGTTTGTCAGATGGAGCGACCTTCTGGGGTCCTTGTTGAGCAGAAACTGAATGATACACTGTTCTTTTCTCCTGATCGATTGGGAATCACTCCAAACAGGGTCTTGGATTCAAGTGATAGAACTCTTGAAAGCCAGTACACTAGAAGGTTAGAAGCTGCATCAATTGAAGACAATGTCTCAGAATCCTCATTATCACATAACCCGTGTTCATCAGGCTTAAGCCCTAGTACTGCTTGCGTAAAGAAGGGTACATCTACATCCATACGGACTGATCCTTTATCAACTCCCCTGGAGATTAATATTCCCGATTCTGGAAAAACTGACTGGCCTGAAAATTTGAACATGTAAGATATTTTCTTCTCTCTTTTTTTTTTTCTCAAGTATTTTATCGATTCTCTAATTTGTCTGAATGAACATGTAAGATATTTGCGATCAATGATTTGGGGATTTTCGATATATGAATTTGTTAACTATTTTGTACTTTAAAGATTTGTTAAGCTGATGGAGTTTTTGTTTCAAAGTTTTGGTGGAACTCCTTTCAAGAGAAGTATTGAATCCCCTTCGGCATGGAAATCTCCCTGGTTCATCAATTCTTTTGTGGTGGGCCCCCAGGTCGATAGAGAACTTACAATCGAGGTATCCAAGTTCCGGTCACACGTTTATTTTTTATTTTCAATATTTCCTCATCTCACCTCATTTTGTGCTTGGACTTTTGCAGGATATGGGTTATTTCATGAGCCCAGGCGACAGGAGCTATGATGCAATTGGGCTTATGAAACATATAAGCGAGCAAACCGCATCTGCATTTGCTGAAGCCCAGGAGGTTTTGGGAGATGAAACTCCAGATTCAATATTGAAGAAACAATGCTGCAATGATGCGAAAGCAGATCCGACTTCAAGTGTCATGGTATGATTAATTTGAACTAGCTGCTAATTTTCTCCTGTGGAAGGACAAAAATTCGGCCAAATTACTGAATTCTCCCTCTGTTGCAAACTCTTAGCATTCCACAGAGAGTCTCATTTTTCCTAATGATGTACAAAATGACACAATGTTCTCAAGTTTAGCATCACAATTTTAGGGGTTTAAAGAATTTTTTACTAACTTTTCAGGCGGAGAGGCGTTTACTTGATTTTAGTGAATGTGATACACCTGGCAAGGGAAAAGAAAGTGGGAGAGCTTCAACTGGCATGAGTTTCTCAAGTCCGTCTTCCTACCTGTTGAAGGGTTGCAGGTAGCTGGTTCTGTCGGCTAGCCCTGTGCTATATAAAATTTATACATCTATCATTTTTGCATTCTTCCCGTACCTATTCCGTCATTTATCTTATGGATGTTGGATGTTTTATGGATTATGGATTCTTCATGTATTTTATAAAGGAAAGTCTTTGTTGGATTCCGATTCTAAGCAACTGAAAGTTGCTATTATATCATATGGGAAATTATGCTTAGGTGGAGGATGAATTATTTTTCACCATAAACCTTTTTTTTTTTAATAGAAGAAAGTTATAGGGTTAGAAACTGCATTCAAAAAAGTTTTGGGAAAGTACTAATCCATTTAGTTCATTACGTATGCGATATTCTGCACATTAGACCTCAAACACAGGCAATTGTGGTTTCCATCTCACCTCCTGGCATATTACTCCATTTGGGACTCTTTCCAAATCTGATTGCTCTTCCAGTTTGAAAGTCGTCTGAGGTGAACTTCTAAAAAAAGAAAATATCCGAACTGAAACTTTCAGGAAACCTGATAAATAGATTGCTCGATCCATTATAGCTATTCACATGCTTTCTCTTTTCGAAAATTTAGAATTTTAAATTATTTTAAATTTAAAGTGAATTTATTTATTTTGATTGATCTGAAACTCAATTTTGTAAGTCGTACATCTGTTTCCTCGATTTCCAAGGAGACAGGAAACTTAATCTGGTGGATGAATCATGACCGTGCGATTAGAGCGTGATTATAGTCCGTTGATGGCTGTGATCCATCAAAGGCTGCAGATGATCGTTCCTTGATCACAAAGTGATTGCGGATGGAGGAGAAAGGGGGTGTAGTAGACGTTACAATTGATAAAGTAGGTAGAAAGAGGGACGATTTGGCTCAGAGGAAGGAAAGTGAACCCGGAGGTAGGAAAATGAACTCAGAGAAGCCGAGACAAACGCAGACGAAAAAAGTCGAAGTCTGTTTCTTAATATATAGAGATAGATTAGAGGAAGTCATATCATTATAGTATTCGGTTCATACGTACTATAAAATATTATAACATACAAAGTTTTGAAAATTAAAAAAAAAAAAAGTTATATTATAATTTAAATATTTTTATTTCACAAACATAATTTGATTGAAATCAAAACTAATCTAATTTTGGAATGAAGCAATTCAAATCTACAACACACCTCGGAAAAAAGATCTTACAAAAATTGTAATATCGAGACTATTGAGATCGAAACTGTGGAAACATTTGTCAAGTAACCTTTTTTTTTTTTTTTTTGGAAATTTAGCTGAGTTTTATAAGATCTCACAGAAAGGGTCAAAGGAAAAGAATCAATTTTTAAAACAAACCAAAAGCCCATCCGTAATGGGCTTACCCATTCTCATCCATGAAAGTGACTCAATATACATCCAGCCCAATCCCAAATTATTAGCCCATCAACATCTCGCCACTTTCGGGCTAAGAAAAACACAACACACTCGCGAGTCACGAACCTCGCAAGCACTCTCGTCTCTGTGCTCCTATTATACCCTCAAAACCCTACCTTTCTCAGTCAATCTGCAGCAATGGCGTCCACCCACGAATTCGAAGACGGCCGACAGCCAGGCTCCGCGGATTACGACCCGAATTTCGTTCCTGACTCAGTGAAGTCCTTCGTGATGCACCTTTACCGCCACATCAGGGACAAAAACGTGTATGAGATCCATCAGATGTACGAGTCCTCGTTCCAAACCCTAAGTGAGCGCCTGTTTAAGGACACGCCTTGGCCTTCCGTCGACGCCATCGCTCAGTACGTCGATAATGATCATGTCTTCTGTTTGCTTTACCGGGAAATGTGGTTTCGACACCTTTATGCTAGATTACATCCTACTCTTAAGCAGAGGATTGATTCGTGGGATAATTATTGCAGTCTCTTTCAGGTAACTTTCACCAATTGGATTTTTCCATTGAAGTATTTATATGAGCCTATGTTCGATATGTTCAGACGATTTCACCAATTGGTGGTTTACTCTATAGGTCCCTGTTTCTGTACTTATTAAATTGGGGTTCTGTAAATTTGTTGGACCTATTTTCCCTTGTATGTATAAAAAAGTGATTGTTATTAGTAAGTTGCTTCACCATTTAGAATTAATGCAACTATTTGTTAAAGGGGGATTGTAGACATCCAATTCTAGGCCAAAAAATTGTTGTTGGATATGACCTCTATTCACTATAGAACTTTTAAGTTCTTTTTACAGTCAGTGTTTTCTAGTCTTAAATATCGTAGATTGTTGAAATTGTCAATTTGTTATTGACAAAAAGTAATTCAAATATGGTTCTAAGCTACAATGAATATATGGAACATATATCATATGAATGATTGATTGTATTTGTATATGAGAGGCATGTACCAAATACTGTGGTGAGATAACTATTCAACTCTCTCTCTGTGTGTGTGTTTGTGTATTCAAGTCATATATGTATCTAACAGTGCCTCTATAGATGTACATATACTTCGTTAGAGGAGCTTGAAATCTATACAATATTGATGTAAATTGACCCTTACTGAACTCATACTTGTTAACAGTTTGGCTTGTTGAATACAATTCCCTTTATTTAGTAGGCACTAGTCATAATCAAACATGTTTTTTTTTTTTGTTGTGTAAACAAGACCTTGTGTACCATTTTATGTGTGACATATTTGAAATTGTAATTAAACCAGCCAAGGTTAGATAGGTCTTGTAAATGTGTTGATTGTGCAAGGTTGGTGAGGGTCAGATGTATACTGCCTCATCTCTATTTATTCGGAGGCTGTTTCCATGACTCGAACATGTGACCAAGCATTTGAGAAGTGAGTGCTTGACCATTGCACCAACACGACCTTCCAAACATTTCAAATTGTTGAAGCCATTTTCTTGTGTGTTATTTATGTTGTTTTAGGCTTTTAGCATAAATGGACTGAAGTATGCTTAATCCTCACATAGTCTCAAGGACTTAGGACCTAGGAGTAATGGCGGAGGTCTTGACCTTAAGGAATAAGCCCATGGTTGTTGATTGAATCACTATAGCTGGGGCCAAAAACAAGTTAAAAAAATACATTGAGTCCTTACATACACATCTACACATGTTATGGAACACTTGCCTTAAATTGCAGCTGTCTTATTCTTTCACTTATTCATTCATGATTTCCCTTATACGTATGTCTATGGGGTACAAATATAAAATATTCATAATTGCCCTTATACGTATGTCTATGGGGTACAAATATAAAATATCTATTTTGGTCTGACTTATCATTTTTATTCATGAATCGGCTGTAGGTGGTTTTGCATGGAGTGGTAAACATGCAGTTGCCAAACCAGTGGTTGTGGGACATGGTTGATGAGTTTGTGTATCAGTTTCAGTCATTTTGTCAGTACCGTGCAAAGATGAAGGGCAAGACAGAACAGGAGATTGCGCTTCTTAAGCAGTTTGATCAGGTAACTGTGGTTCGTTATGTGTTGTTTGGTTTTACTCGTTGAAAGTATTAACTCATTTTCTGTGAAAGGGACAAAACTACTTAAAATGCAAATTTGGTTCTGTTGGATGACATTTTTGTCAGTTTTTCTCAGGCTTGGAATGTGTACGGTGTGCTCAACTTCCTGCAAGCACTAATGGAGAAGTCAACGATTATTCAGGTTCTGGAACAGGAAAAGGAAGGCCTTGTGCAGTTTACAGCTAGTGATGGATATGATTATAATGGTGGGAGTAATGTTTTGAAGGTCTTAGGTTATTTCAGCATGGTGGGCCTGCTAAGAGTCCATTGTTTGTTGGGTGATTACCACACTGGCCTGAAGTGCTTAGCTCCGATTGACATAACTCAACAGGGTGTTTATACAAGCGTAATTGGCAGCCACATTGCCACCATATATCATTATGGGTTTGCCAATCTTATGTTGCGGAGGTATTTTCAATTTTATTATACTTACTTGCTAATTCTAGCTTATATTTTGTGTCAGTTTACATATTTTGAGTTTTATTGTAGGTACGTGGAGGCCACAAGAGAATTCAATAAAATTCTCTTGTACATTTACAAAACTAAGCAGTACCATGAGAAGTCTCCCCAGTTTGACCAGATTTTAAAGAAGAACGAGCAGATGTATGCTTTGCTGGCGATTTCTCTCTCTCTCTGCCCCCAAGTCAAGCTTGTTGAGGAGACTGTGAACTCTCAGTTGCGCGAGAAGTATGGCGAAAAAATGCCGCGAATGTTGAGGTGTGATGATGAGGCATTCGCCCTTTATGACGAGCTCTTCTCTTATGCGTGTCCCAAGTTTATTACTCCATCTGCTCCAAGTTATGAGGAGCCTCTCGTAAATTACAACCAGGTATCCGTTAAAGAAACGATTATAACATCATAAATATCGATTCTTTTTTTTTGCTTCAGAATTTGGACAGTTGGTAAAGTAAATAATTTCATGAACTCATTTATACTGTTGGTTCCTCACGTCCCTTAACTTATAAAGTTTATTTATTTAACTGATGCAGGATGCTTATAGACTTCAGTTGAAGCTCTTCCTTTATGAAGTGAAGCAGCAGCAATTATTATCTGGCGTGCGGAGCTTTTTGAAAGTTTATTCGACCATACCTCTCGGGAAGCTTGCAGTCTTCTTGGAAGTCGATGAACCTACGTTAAGGTCAGAGATCCCAAGGTCCATTTTTGGTTTAGCTTGCCATCCCTTTTATGATCTTTGCTGAGCTTCCATGGATGATTTAATGATTTACAGGACAATCTTGATGACTTACAAGCACAAGACACATGCTGTTGACTCAGATGGGAAAGTCATCTCCAATGCTGATATTGATTTCTCAATTGATGATGTAAGTGTCTCTATTCCCTTCTGTGTTAGCTTCTTTGGTTCCCAGAGGTTTTATATGTGGACCAAGCTTTTGTACTTTGAACATATGAATTTTCTGCTTTGATAAATATGGTTTTTATCTACTGGCCTACTTACTACAACCCAACACGTGTATGAAACTGTATGAACAACATAATTTCTAATGTGATAATATATGTTTTTTATCTGTGTGCTGTGTTAATCTCTATATAATCTTTTTGTGTTACGGCAGGACATGATCGAAGTTGTTGAATCGAAACCAACTAAACGATATGGAGATTTTTTTCTCCGTCAGATAGTTAAGGTCTGTGTGCCTCTTTCGCTTCTGTTCGGAAACAGATTTATTTATTTATACATTTTGGCACGCTTACGAAATATGGATCTATAGGTTTTACTAAAATATTCGTGTGATATGTTCTTGTGCAGCTCGAAGGGGTGATGACTGACATGGACCGGGTTAAGCTGGAATGAGTAACAATCATCACACTTAGAATTCAACTTTCCCTATGTCTCGGAAGTTCTTGTGATACTTTGCGAGTTCTTTAGTACTACTGTGTTCTACATGAAGGACCTTTTTGGTCATTACAATGAGGTTTGGGCGGTGGTATTTGTAATTTTTTCTGTCAACTGATTGTAATGTGTTAGGAAGAATCATTTGTTCGGTAGGAGGTACCTGGTCGAGACTCCATTTTGATTATTAGTACACTGCAGGTTTTTGTAGAAGCTTCTACAGCCAAAGTTTTTTTTTTTTTTTTTTTCTTCTGGAAATGGTCGTTTGATAGAAACGTGTTTTTATCAAACTGTTATCAGCTTGCATAATTCCGCCTCAGCATTCTCTTAACGTGGGCTGTGAGCCTGTGAATACCCCATAAAGTTTGGACCCATAATATTTAGAGACCCTCAGAGCTTATGGGCTATCTTGTGATCCACTATGACATAGGCCCAAGTAACTACATATTCTAGAAACCTAATTAAAAATTAATAGAAATTTTGGATGATGAATTGTGACTCACGTTCTCAGCTTTCATGTTAACGCCACAAATGCATACTTATCATTTTGATATTTATGTGATGTACCATGGGTATAATTATCTCTGAAAGCTTAATGCAATGTTGGGAGTTAATTTGTGCTATTTTAATTCATAATAATATAATTTAAATAAGTTTATTTATAATAATATAACATCTTGTATGTAAAGACTGTTAGCATTAGTGTATGTATTAACAGTTAAGTGAGTTTATACTAATTATTTAAATCACAAAGATAAAGAAAGAGATATTGGTTTTTTATTTTTATTTTTATGATTTTTAAAAAAACTGAAAATTAAAAAAAAAAATAATTCTTTTTAAGGATGTACGAAACCACGTCTTAAATTACGTGCCCAAGCAGGTAACGTACCAATAACTATGACCTCGACGTACGTGCCAGCCGCAACAAAACCAGCCAGAGCGCTTCTTCCCGATAGCTACATCCACGTCACCCTTCCCACCTCCATGTCCATCATCTTTTAGACTTTCCATGTTATAAGGCGTGGTCGTGTCATCACGGAAGTAAAAGGCGCATAATAGTATCAAAACCGGTAAAAAAGCAAAAATGAACCCCCAGAAGTTACCGTCACTCAGCAGCTCCTCCTCCTCAGCTGATCGGAGATTAAGCGCTCTGGTTCGTCACCTGGAAGGCTCATCGTTGGCTATGGACTCTCAAAACATCACCATATTTGCTTCTCCAACTGCGTCATCAAATTCCGTGTTTGCTCACCTTGTCCAAGCTCCTGAAGATCCAATTCTCGGGGTACTTTCCTCTCATTCTATATGTATTTATGTATCTGTTGTATTCATTGCTAGCATTGATTCAACATATCACTCTCCGATTACATTTTTTAATTAAAATTTGTTTTCGTTTTCAGTAATTTTGTCCAATTTTACTTTCCAAATTTACATGATGCCATGATCTTGAATTTTTTTATTTTTTTTGTGTGTGTGTTTGTGGTTTGAGATTGCCGTGACCTTCAAAATGTATTCTTTTTTTTTTTCCCTGACAATTTATGGCGTTGGATGTTCATGATTAGAAATTGATGTTGCCATTCACTTGTGTTGGCAGTCGTTTTCCATTTACGTGTGTGTGTATCGATGATGCCAAGTAGTATAATTTTCTTTTATGAACAACAGAATAATCAATTGGGGCGATCAGTTAAGAAACTTTATTCAGTACATCTAAAGAGTTAAAATTTAAAAATTTCCCCTACTTTTGGACTATAGAGCTAAACGATTATTAAATGCCTTGTGCTTGATGAAAATATAAACAAAGCGATAATTAATTGTTGAATATCTTTCATAATTTCTTATCAAATTTTCTAATTTTTGTAGAAAATCTTTATTTGTTCAAGATCAAAAGAATCGAATACACTGGAATAAGGTAATTTAAATGAAAGACCTGGTATAATCTACTCCATCCGTCCAACTTATATTGTCTTAATTAGAAAATGCACGCCTATTTAGAACAAAAAAAATAGAATTCTCTAAACACCATCATTTTAAAAAGAAGTGGGTAGAAAGAGAAATTAAATATAAAGAGATAATTGAGAGGAGTTATGAGTCTTGCATTTCCAATAAAATATTTATCATTTTCAATAAAAAGAGTGTGGTTAGTATAGGAGAAATATAACCAAAAAAAGTGTGAAAAAGGAAAGAGGGCAAATAAATTTGGACAAACCAAAAAGAAAATTAGGTCAATATAAGTTGGACGGAGGGAGTAGTTGTCTAGGAAATAATTTACCGAAATAGGGATTAGAGAATCATCATATTCAGTACCCCTTTTCCTTTTTTATATTTTTTAAGCTAAACCTGTTAATCTCTTTTCCCACTAAGGCCATTGGTCCTTTGACTAAAGGTCTGTCAACAAATTGGGTAGTGCTTAATTTTGTTGTTAGTTTCTGATTTAACCTAATAAATTTCTTGTGTGATATTATAAATTAAACAGGTTACTGTTGCATTTAAAAAAGATCCCAGTCCACTGAAGTTGAACTTGGGAGTTGGTGCTTACCGAACAGAGGTAAGTTTCTCATTTGCATAAATACATTTCATGATTGAGCAGTCAAAGTCCAAGCTAATAGCTGCAAATACCGATTTTGTTTGCATATTTTTGAAACCGAAATGCATTATTTCGGGACACATCTTCTAGGTTGCACGTTTCCATGTATTTACATGCTTAGGTCAATGATTGCATGTGCTTCCTTCCAGCTATTTCACACATTGTAGAAGATTGAACTAAATCTGATCTACCTTTGGACACCACGAACTAATATGTTTCTCATGCAAGTTATTTTGCCTGGTCTTTTTCGTGACATAACAGGAAGGAAAACCTCTTGTCCTGAATGTTGTGAGGCAAGCAGAGCAGCTACTTGTTATTGACAGGTATAGTTTATCATTTTATTTACCAAATTTCATTTTTTCATGAAGAAAGATCTTATTTTTATTGTAATGATGCTAATCACACTTTTGAATGACCAGATATTAACCACAAACTTCCATGTGCAGGTCTCGTAATAAGGAATATCTCCCCATTGTTGGACTTGCAGATTTTAATAAATTGAGTGCTAAGCTCATACTTGGTGCTAACAGGTATGAAGGTTCCAATGCTCCATGTCATTGCAGATAAAATTGTTATTGATAACTTATCAGTTTCAGTCCCATGGTATATTTTTCTTCGTTATAATTCTGCATTGTCTGAATAACATGTAAAATGAAATCCAAAAATCTGGATTGTGGAGAACAAATTCTTAAAAGAAATTTTGTCAATGAGTACCGGGGAATTGTCAAAAGGTCGTAATATGAAAATTGTGTCATTCTTTCTTTTCCTTTATATAAAAATTTTAAGCTGGGCGTCGCTTCCAAAGTAAATGGGCTTTGAGTTCAGGGATTAACTTGATATTTTGTTATACTCGTCATGTATCATCTGTTGAGTGTTATTTCATGAAACATGACTGATGTGCAGGTGCTATAATAAGATTCTTAGTATTAAGTTGAAATGCTGCTGCTGTTAAGTCGCTTTTTTTCCCTTGTGGAGAGTATTTATGAATTTTACACAATCAGTAGTAGTCTAGGAGTATTGAATTTTTGATGGTTGCTGTTACAAATATTTGTCATGCGCTTAAGGCATGCACCTTATTCTCGTGCTTGTTTTTTTAATAATGATTCGTAAGTGGAAACAAACTAAGAAAATAAGTGAGCCTCAACCTAAAATATTTTGATATTTTTATTTATATTCAAAGAATTACCATGATAGCATCAGCTTTGCTATCTCCTTTATTTATTAATGGGGGCAATTACTTTAATTGTCTTGAGAGACAACAAATTTAGGGGATAACGAGGAATTAGGTCTGAGGCTGTTATTCTTTTAAAAAACTGAACATGACCCTCTCAAGAAGCGCAATTGCCATGTAGAAAGTAAGTGAGCCTCAACTGAAAATCTCACAGGCGGTGAGCCTTGTAGAACTGGTTTAGAGGGTTTCAATTTTCTACGTCTAATTTCCACAATCGATTAGAAAGACTTCATGGAATTCTATTCTACTTTTGCATGCAGTAACTTTTCTTTATTGCGATTAAGTTAATATCAATTATTACGCTGCTTGCTTGAAAACAGCCCGGCTATTCAGGAGAACAGGGTTACAACTGTTCAGTCTTTGTCTGGTACTGGTTCCTTACGAGTTGGAGCTGAATTTTTAGCAAAACATTATCACCATGTAAGGTTTCATTCCTTTTCCCCCTTTTTCTTTTTAATAAGAGGTGTACTTTTGACTTTTGTGGATACTGTTAAAATTCCTTGACCTTATTATGGGCAACCTTTGCAGAGGGAAATATACATTCCTCAGCCTACATGGGGAAACCACCCAAAAGTTTTCACTCTAGCGGGTTTGTCAGTGAAGACCTACCGGTACTATGATCCTGCAACTCGTGGACTCAACTTCCAAGGTTGGGACTGTCCTCCACAAGTAAAGTATTTGACTAAGAAATAACCATATATATATATATATATATATATATATAGCAGACCCACAGCTAGACCTGGCTATGGTACTGTAGCCAGCAAGCTTATCTGGACTGTTAAAAAATCAATCCAACATTGAGGGTGATTGTGGTCTTCCAAAAATAATGGCGGATATCCATCAATTCATGGGCGGACCATGATTGGACGTCCACCATTATTTTTGGAGGACCAGAATCACCCTAGTCGTTGGATTGATTTTTTGATGGTCCAGATAAGCTGGCTGGCTACAGTACCATAGCCAGGTCCAACTGTGGATCTCCATCCATATATATATATATGGTCGTAGTTGTCTGTGTCCAGTAGTTGTGGTTCTTATTTATGTTGTGCTATACCATTTTTAATGAGTGACAGGCTTGTTAGAAGACCTTGGGTCCGCACCAGCTGGAGCAATTGTGCTTCTTCATGCATGTGCTCATAACCCCACCGGTGTTGATCCAACTCCTGCACAATGGGCCCAGATGAGGCAATTGATGCGATCAAAAGGATTATTACCTTTCTTTGATAGTGCTTATCAGGTGATTTTTTTTGCTTGCACTGAACATCAAAGCATTAATGGTTTTCTTTCTTATTTATTTTATGTTATTATTTTATTTACAGTTCTTGATATTCTAGGGATTTGCAAGTGGAAGTCTAGATCGTGATGCAGAATCTGTTCGCATGTTTGTTGCTGATGGAGGTGAATGTGTTATAGCTCAGAGTTATGCAAAGAACATGGGCCTTTATGGGGAACGTGTTGGTGCCCTTAGCATTGTAAGTCAAATTTGAAAGAATCTGTCTCTGCCATTTTCCTATGTATATTTTTTGTTGACTCCCTTGATTTCTTTCTGTCTTGATTTCTTTCTGTCTACTACAATTGTCAAAGGTATAAACACATGTGTGGTTTACGCCAGATGATTTGTATCTTTTTAATATGAAATTTTTATATTTTTTACATGTTTTCGACAAAGTATTGTAATTACAAGATAAGGTCTTCCCGGAATTTCTTTTATTCCTTTGTTTTATTTTAATTTGAATTATGATGTTGGAGAGAGGATGCTGCAAGTGTACCATATCATCAGATGAAAATAATAGCAAGCTGCTTGTAGGAATTTACAGATAACTTGAATCATGGAGGTGGTGAAGAGCCCTAACATGAAATGGAGTTGAATTTCTCAAAATATCAGATATGCAGATTGCCTACCTCCGTCGTTGTCTTCTGAGTGTAACATGTCACAAAATCTTCATTTCTTAGGTTTGCAGGGCTGCTGATGTGGCTAGCCGGGTTGAAAGCCAGTTGAAACTTGTGATCAGGCCAATGTATTCAAGCCCACCCATTCACGGCGCTTCTATTGTGGCTACTATCCTCAAGGACAGGTATTGTCTTATTCAACACTGTTGATATATTTGTTTCGTTCCGTTCTTCGCTTTTTTTTTTTCTTCCCTCTTCTTTCCTTTTTTCCTTTTACAGGGACCGTTTGGTTCCAGATAATAAGTCTTAGCTTGCAGAAGTGGCTTTTGAATTTCTTGTACTGGTGCCTACAGGAACATGTACCACGAATGGACTGTTGAGTTGAAGGCAATGGCTGAACGTATTATTAGCATGCGCCGGCATCTATTCGATGCCTTAAAATCTAGAGGTACCAGTTATCTTCTTCGTATGCATTGACAAAATAGCCAAAGCTTGAATCTTGTTTTTCTAAGGCTCCGTTTGGAAGTTGGGAAATATGGAGGAAAAGAAAGGAAAGGCAAAACCAAAACCAAAACCAGACTTAAGTAAAAATGAAAAATACTATATGAATGAACATAAATCCAAATAATTATATTTATAAAAAAAATTAATATCAAGAACAATGTTAAAAATATAGTTTTGTTGATAATTAAAAAAGCTTCAATAAGTTTTTAGATTTCATTTTATTTTTATTTTCCTTAATTTTTCCACAAGCTTTCTGAGTTCCGAACGGAGCCTAAAGAGAAAATCCAACCAATTTGGATATGGTTATTGTTGCGTTTGGTTTTTCGTTCTTAAGTGATGAGAATGGAATGAAATTTTGTATTGAAAATGAGTGATTGTGGGAATAAAATGTATTGTTAGCAACCAAATTTTAGTTCAAAATGAAGAGAATGTGGGTATAGGAAGTGAATGTTTATTCCTCTTGGAGAAGCTGAGTTTCATCCATTCAATTCTCAACCTCATTTTCTACTTAAATTTTAGTGTTCATTAAGCATTTCATTGGTACATCAACTATTTTTCAATGTAAATTTCATTATGTTCCTATTACCTAAGGAATAGAGAACCATACGCAAAGAGTGCCATTTAATGCGTGTATAATTGTTGTATACATATCTTGGCTTTGTAGGTACACCTGGTGACTGGAGTCACATTATCAAGCAAATTGGAATGTTTACTTTCACAGGACTCAACTCAGAGCAAGTCGCCTTTATGACTAAAGAATACCACATCTACATGACATCTGATGGGTAAGCTTTTTTTGATAAGTCATTTTGCATTATATATATATATATATATATATATATATATAGAGAGAGAGAGAGAGAGAGAGAGAGAGAGGAATAATCATTTCTTAAAAGAATTACATAAAGTCGTCAGCTTATTTCTAGGAATTAACCGTATTTAACCTTTGTATTTAATCAAAGAAAATAAATGACATGTGGACTTCGTATATGATACATATTCGGGACATTTTCTTTTGTCGTGCATGAATTTGGTTATTTCTACTTGTGGCATCTTATATATTCCGTTCATCAAGTAGACTTTATGAAAGTCCTGATTCTTACAAGCCTCCATTGTTTACCTCTTTTTTATTGTTTGTGCAGGCGGATTAGCATGGCAGGTTTAAGTTCTCGAACAGTCCCACATCTAGCCGATGCAATACATGCTGTTGTCACACGTGCTGTATAGATTGTTGAAATTTTGACAACTGTAATTCTCCTATCAAATAACCAAGTCCCAGTTTTAAGTTGTTATCATTATGGCCTTTTGATGGCTTTTTGTAATAATTTTACTTCGTATGTAAGAGGTAAAAGCTGCTAAATCTATCGATTCTGGATAGCAAATGGTATAGTTAAATGTATCTTCTTTTGTGGTTGTACTGGAACTATGTATCAATAAAATTTTAGGCTGCAAAATATAGCTGTTGTTCTTGAACCAGCCACTTACATTGAGCCAAGCCCATTTCATCTAAAACCTCGGCCAGCAATTGGATGATGATGTAGGTAGCTAAAATGTGGTTGTAACAAATTAGTACCGGCTCTTTGAATCTGGCAATGGACGGGGAAGCCTACGTTTGTTTTGCAAGAACTTCATAGGGTCATTGAGAGATGTTTCTAAGCCCCGAGCCTGATAAGGAAACGAGGAGGGGGGATAATTTATGATCATGTTTTCGTGCTGTTGAATCTTAGGTGTAGTGCTTCTTTCTTTATGCCACCTATTGGTATTGGTTAGGGGTTTTTAATGAATTGAGTTTGTCAAACTTAGGCTCAACTCATTAAACAAGTTTTTTTTTTTTTAAATTCGAATTTGATTCGTTAACGTATACAAATTTATTTATTTATTTTGAGACCTCAAGCTCGAGTTTGGCAATGTAAAGGGACAGAGTTTGGCAATGTAAAGGGACTTTTACCGTAAAATAGTGACTACCTAATTTAATGTAAATTTGAGTAATATATAATCTATGTAATTTAATATAAACTCAAGTAATATAAAATCTACTTAATTTAATGTAAACGAGTATTTTTTTTTCATGTTTGAGATTGACAATGTAAACGAGCGTTTTTAATATTATTGAATTTTTATTGTGCCAAACACAAATTTAGTTCATTAAATTAAATAAATTTTTTATCAAGTCAAATTCAAATTTTTAAATAAACTCTCATGCTTGTTTAATATCCTTACTACTAGTGGAGAACTATTAGTGAATAAAGATGCACAAAAAAATCGACATAACATACCTTAAACCGGTGATGCTACTAGTGGAGAACTATTAGTGAATAAAGATGCACAAAAAAATTGGCATAACAAATCTTAAACCGAGTCTGTCACGACCAATCTTTTACAGTAAAAAACCAGACCGGTCTTTTTTAGGGGGGACATGCCAGGACAGGCCGGTTAAAAGGACAAAGAACATTGTCTGTCCGGACCATACCAGTCATCGTCGGGATTTTTTTTTATTTAAAAAAAAATAAAATCAATACCAATTTTCAGTTATGCTCTACTGTTCTAGCAGAATTCGAAGAAAAACATGAGCCGGTTAACAATTTTCAGTTTTCTGAAGCTGTGATTGCTAAAAATATTACCTAAAAGTCTGAGAGCTTGTTTTGTATAATTTATTTCAAAATAATTTATAGATTATTTATTAATTATAAATTTTTTTGAATTAAAAAATATTTATTAATTAATTTTTTTAAAATAAATTAATAATATTATTATTTTTAACCTATAAAAAATTTTAAATCATTTTTTAAAATTAATTTTAAAAAGTAAAAACTATAATCACTAATAAATAATAAGTGTTGCCAATCAGGCCTGAAACTTGTAGCATTTGAAGCTTCAACCAGTTGAGCGGTTGAACCCGAATTCAGAAACCTGCAAAAATCAATTTTTTACTAAAAAAGAATCCAAAAATATACCACTATATAACCACAATTTGGAAACCTGCAGGCTTCATCAACCGAAGTACCAAACACAATACCAAAAATCAAATCTTTACTAGCAAAAATCAAATCTTCGCTGACAAAAATCAAACTTGCAAACGTGTGGTGTGTGTAGATGATTAGATCTATCCATCTAGAACCCATACTGTGTGATTTTATGTGTGAATCATGATCTTATATGAATCGGGTGTGTGTGTGTGTGAGAATCGGCCGATTAGGACATCGAGTGCGACATTGTGACCGTCAGACCGTGTGATTGTGTCATTGTGTGTGTGATTGTGAATCGTGTGATTGACTGCATGATTGTGTGTGTGTGAATCGTGTGATTGACTGCATAATTTTGTGTGTGTCAAATTTGAAATCAGAAGCAGAAGCAGCCATGAGCGACTGAGCAGTGAGCCACCGCGGAACCGCAGATCCCGACCGTTCCAATCCTCTATTGTGATAACTGCGCGCGCGCGCGCGTGCGTCTGTGTGAAGAACAGCAGAAGAAAAGCAGATCTGTTGAAATGTGTGACGGTGTGTGCGCGTGTGACTGTGTGGACTGTGGCGCTTGTGTGAATGTGTATTCTCTTTACAATACTTATTTTTTTTTAATTTCTCATAAAAAATATAATTTTTTTTTTAAAAATTAATAATATAAATTATTTAAATTATTTTTATTTTATTAAATATTATTCATCACTTTAATTATTATTTTTTATTTAAAATTTTAATATCAATATTATATTTCATCACTTCAATCACTATTTTTTTTAAATTATAATATTATTATTATTTAAATTACTATTCTTCTTTTAAAATTATAGGATCAAATAAATTTTTTAAATTTTACAAAAAATCAAAGTGTTATACCATATAAATAGGACAGAAGGAGTATTTGTTATTGTGTTTAATAATATTACGTGCACTAACAGATATACTAATAAATTGTACATAAATTAACGTATTAAATTATAATTAGTTATAATGACAAATTTATCTCATATATAACTAGATATCCACTAATTATAATTTAACACGTCAATTTATATATATATATATTATTAATATATTTGTTATTGTCTATAATATTACTCTATTGTGTTAATGTGTATGTGTTAATGTGTATGTGTTATTGTCTGTTAAATTGTTAAATGTTATTGTGTGAATGTATAATTGATTAATTGTATATTGTG
>JAUMHB010047980.1:0-16169 GCA_032359685.1 Pittosporum tobira
AGATGAAGATGAAGATGAAGAATAAGAGACCTTAACTACCAGTCAGAGAGTGAAAGCGACTAAGCGAGGGGAAGACGTTTAGATGGGTAAAGCAATGTGCCAACTCTTTAATCTAAGTTTTGCCGCGCAATCGCAACAAAATTTGGAGGTTCTTATTCTAGCCAGCTGAGCCGATAATTGTGCCATGCTTAAGCAGTTGATTTTGAAGGGCAAATTATTTTCGTAGTTTCAGTAGGAGTAGGGTGCAGAGATCACATTTGATTAATTTACACGATTTATTTAAAAAAACATTAAATGAAAAATAACAATGTCAAGTTATCCATTATATATATATATACCCTTACTCAAAAACTTGTAAAAAATATTATTGTATTTTTATCTCAAGTTGAGAAAATCTGCTGTACATGTATATTATCATGTGTTATAATACATTAATATAACATAAAATATTATTATTGTTTTCATTGTTACATTTATAAATTAAAATTTATTATTTAATTCTTCTTAACAAAAACCGTTTCTTTCAAATAATGTTTGGACAGTAGCAGTATGATTTTTTTTTTTAATAGTAAATACAATGTTAATACACTGTGATATTTAGTTGATTAAAAAAAAATTAAATTACAATTTCCATTTCTTCCTTAAAGCTTAAACTTGTATCACATGACCATTATTGAACTAGTATGAATATTCTTAAAACTCAACCTAATTAAAAGAAATATTAAACTACACTCCATAATTACCTTTTTTTTTTTCTAATTTGATGCTCGCTCGACGGTTAAAACTTATATATATATATATATATATAGTCTAATTCGGCTCATTTGATATAAATGATTTTTTTATTAAACTTTTAACTAATTGAACTCAAATTTTTTAATGAAAATTTTAAAAATATTTAATGTTATCGAATTTTTATCGAACCTAATTTTAAAAGAGTAGAGCTCGAATTTAGTTCGTTAAATTAAATAAATTTATGTAATGAATTTGAGTCGAGCTTAAGATTTAAATAAACTCTCGGCTCGTTTAACACTTTTCCTGTCACTCCGTGTTAATTTCTCATAAAATATTAGAATTTAAATTCACTCAATCTTATTATATTTCTCTCTAATTTATATAATATTTATTATAATGCAAAAATTAAAACAATGTTATATGAATATTCATAGAAAAAATTATTCTCAATTTTGGGGGTAAGAATGCACAAAGCCCAACCCACAATAAAATTAATTAATTTATTAAAAGGATTACCATAATTAATTTGCTAACTTATTTCTTAATTTGAGCTCCCTATTTAAATGGTTCCTAATTTCTCTCAGTTTCTTCCTTCTGTATAAAGATTTAGCCGACTGAATCTCCTGTAAAACCAGCCATAGATATATTTACATAAATCTGTACATATATATACTTTTCCATTCCGTACAATCCTCTCGCCGACTTTCCGGCAACTCTAAATCACTCCGATCGCCGTTGATCTCTCAAACGCCACCACACTCGTATGTAAACTCTCTCTCTTACTCTAGTCTCACACTAGCTGATCACAGATCACGTCGCCTCAAACCCTAGCTAACGTTTCTCTCAATTTTGATTTTAATTTGATATGACATGTGTCTTAAATTTCAAGTCTTTTAACTCGTGATCTGCATAATACCTAGTTATTTTTGTTTACCAGTGTTGCATGATGTACCAATTGTCCGATTGTAATTGTCTGCCATTCATTCTGTAGCTATTTGTACTTGTTAATTAACATTCAGCTTGATACTTGGTGTGTATACCAATTGTCCGATTGTAATTGTCTGCCATTCATTCTGTAGCTATTTGTACTTGTTAATTAACATTCAGCTTGATACTTGGTGTGTACTAAGTGTAGGAATGCTCTGTTATGTTTCTCGAATATGGAGTAGTTTAGGCTTTTGAGCCATGATCCTTCAATGGACAATATTTGTGGTTACTAGGTGGAGTGTACACATGTTTGAATCTAATCCATTTTAGGTTAGCACATGATTTGAGTATTTCAGTAGTTTGGCTTGCTGCAGTTTATTTCATGTCATATGATTTTACAGTAAATGTTTTAATATAGAATGCAAACCGTTATATGTCATACTTGCCTTAGACATTAGAAGAATGTGTGCAATGCTTGTGTCTGCAACTCTGCATACACGGTGGTAGACAGATATACACAAACTGGTTGGGTTTAATGTTTAAGTGACGTTAAGTGATGATGTTAAATTGGAAGCAAAACTCTTGTGGGGTTTAATTATGGATTGTCTCATTAGTTATGGTCAATCTATGGAATCTGTATCTTATAACATGCTAACTTTTGTGCATTATGAAAAATTATCATAGTAAATAGGTTTTACGTAACTATTCTACGGTTCTACCTCATGGCATTGACATTAATAAAAATTGAGAATAAAAACATTCTATTTCAAGAGATTGACATTTTAATTAAGATTTCTACCCTGTGGGATGAGGTTTCAGGAAACAGATAAGTGATTTGATTGTCAATTTTTTGTAACCAGTGAAGGAAGCGGTCTGATAGTTATATATATTTATAGCTTCAGTAAAGCTATTTTATAAAGTGACCCTGTCAATGATTGCAAATTATCCATTTAAAGTTTTCCTTTTCTGGAAACTTGATCTGCTGAGGGCTTATCTCACTGACTTTCTAATAATTTATTCTTCCGACTCTTTTTCTTCCTGTTTGAGGTTGAGACCATCTTCTAGGGATACGCAAACAGTCCTCGATATTGTCCAAAGTTCAGTTGACAGGAATGCCTTTTGAGTTTTGACAACAGTAGAAGATTCACTAGAAACCTTGCACTACTTAAGTATTATTGTATAAACTGTTGCATCATTGCTTTTTCTTAACAATCCGATATCATACTTTCATTTGTTTAAGAAGAATATGACTTATTAGTTTCATGTATCATTATATCATTAATTGATGATATTCATCATCAATTAATGAATCTAGCTATTTCTTGCCTTTTACTTATCCCACAATGTGCATCCTAGTTGTGGCTGAGAGTGCATTTATTGCTTCACTCCAACGTCTTGAATGATTTTGAGGAAAGTAATATCATATATTCTTTGCAACTCTCACCTAACCGATTCTTGTGAACTAAGGTTGGTAGAATGCTCTTGACGCAACAATAATCTTATTCCTCCATTTGAGTTTTTGTTTTTTTGGTAGAAATAACAAGTAGTCAATTTGAGTTGTTTATTGGATATGTTTATTAATTTATGATACCTGATGGACTATTCTCAGAGGTAACTTAAGATACCTTTGTTAAATTGTTACAGTGCCATTTCACGTGCAAGTGGTGTTTGGTGCATAAATGTCAATTGCAAAACTTAAGGACAGTAGTTCTTCCGATGCAATGAAATTAGAAGAGGGGAATGATTCCCTGGACACTTTCATCAGACAGGCAATTGGGAAAGAGCCTGCTCTTTCTTTCTCAAGGACAAATGATAGCCAAGTGCAATGGATCCAGTTGCTTCATGCCTTAGATCAACAAGGTACTTGAAAATGTTCTAATGCTTTAAAGTTAAACAGACCCAGGCTAGGCCAACGTGAACCTGGAAAAAGGTATGGTAAATGCCATATCTAGGCCCTATTGGAATTGTCTTGTCTCTACGCATATACTAACTCTGCCCCACAATTAATTAAGGCCAAACTGACCAATTTTCAAATAAATAATATTATGATTTTCTTGACATATAGATGGTGAGGTTATAATCGTAATGAACACATTCAATGTACCACTAATCCCAAACTTCGTGATTCAAAAATCAAAATAAATATGCTTAATTTTTAAAATTAGTCAATTCGACTTTAAAGTCATGCATAGACAATTATTGTGGGATGGAAGTAGTAATATTTTATATAAATAGATTAAGTTGGGACTGTAACATATGTTGCAGCTTATACAAGTAAATTATAACCACATTATAACTTGGGGCAAGTGATATTTCCCACAAGGAAAAATGATAGCTCCACAAGGGCCTCTTGCATGAGTGTGGGACCCATTTACTATTTATTTGAGGAGTGCTAACGGGGAAGGAGAGTAGAAGTAGGGTTTTGGGAAAGATAGAGAAGATAAGAACGAGAGAAAGACAAATGAAGAGAGAACACAGAAAATTGCTCACACAAATATTTTTCAATAATAATTCACTGCCTACTGCCAAGGGATTACAATAGGACCCTAAACTTGGGAAATAAGCTAACTATAATAAATATGGAAACTAATAATAAGAATAATTCTAAATTATTTAATTAAATATAAATACTAAAATACTATTGCTGGACCCTTTTAATTGGGCTTAAGAGTTCCACGGGCTTGTCCTGCATCAGTTCTCTTCGGTTGAAAAGAACTCAACTCCGTCGAGTTTGGGGTAATACCAAAAATACCATAATAAGAGGACACGTTGGATCACTAAAGAGTTCTTCTTCAACTTCAAAGTAGGTGTGTCAGTGGCACAAGTGAGATTATATTTTGTGTCACCAATGACAAATGAATAGGTATTAGGACGCGCCTCGTGATGTACTGCACGATCCGATCACCATGTACGTCCCAAAAGAATGTGACACATCTTAATCGGCAAAACATCACACATAAGAGTTTCCGTAAGCTTGCCAATAGAAAAAGTGACCAAACACCGCTTAGTAAAGTCGTAGCTTCGTGTTAGTAATCCATACTATATCATATGGGTCTGGGTGCGGTTCCATCTCCAACCCAAGTTTTTCACAGCATCCTCTGAAATATCATCAGTAAAACTATCAGGATCTATTATTAGAGAACATACATGTCCGGCACACTTGATCTTCGTTTGAAAAATTCTCCCACGATGTATCTGAGGATTATTCTTCTGTTTGTTAATCACAAGTAAACGTCGAATAACACTTATGCAACTTTTCAAATGTATTTCAAGTTCCAAATCTTGCTCATTAGGCTTGTATTCATCATCTGGATTACAAAAATTTTCTTTCAATTCAACTTTCTTAGGTTCTTTTTCTACCAAAATAACCTGTTTATTTATATTATGGAGGTGGGCTAGCAATCTTCGGAGACAGACATTCAACCATCATATGCCTATGATAGTTGTAGCACTTGGTTGTAGTCTTTTTACTTGCTTGGGATGAAACTAAGGGTCGATTTGACTTGCTAGTAACTGGAGAATTTGTTAATGATCGTTCAATCGAACTATTTTGAGTAAATTCGACAAAAGTACGCCCACTTCTAGTAGGTATTGACATAGAAGTTCGATTTAAATTTTCTCTTTAAGTTGTCCTCAATCTTATTAGCTAGTTGGACAACGGCTTTCACTCGCAAACACCGATTAGAGGCAACTCTATCTGAAATCTCATAATTTAACTCTCGGCGGTCCATAGAGATCAACACATCTTCATCCCAAGGAAATTCAGACCTTGCAGCAAGATTGTAGAACTACCTCGTATACTCTGCAACAGATTTGCTTCCTTGAATCAACTCGGTGAATTGAAGAGATGCTCTCTGTTTGTAGTCCACATGCTTGAACTGACGAACTAAAGCATCTTTCATTTTCGTCCACCTTCGTATAGGCACATCTCCACTCTTGTTATATTGATCCCACTAATTACGAGTTATACCTCTTAACTTTGCTTCCACGAATATTAGTTTCCTCTCATTAGATAGTTCGTACCAACAGAAGAAGTTGTCCAAGCTATGCATCCAATCTAAGAACACATTAGCATCTTAATCACCATAAAATTCTGCAACCTCTAGCCTTACTCCTCTTTCTAAGTTTAACCCATATTGTGAGCCGTTGATTCGGAATCGTTGGGTGAATTTGGAGGGCTAGCATCAACTTTCTTTTTATCTTTACGAGTAGCCATAACAATGGTTGTAAGTTGGGCCATTTGGGCTTTAAGTTATTGCATGGCTTCTCTTTGTTCTTGCATAAAAGCATCAAGTTTGGCATTAACCTCTACAGCGTTAACCATTTTTAGGTGCTAAACTGCAAAAATCTTCAATCGGCAACGATGGCAGATCTGGTGGCTAGCTATGGTGAGAAAAAAAGTCAACTGATTTGGTTCTGAGATCAGCAGTGAACTACAGGTCACTGACGATGACTTTTGCTTCCTTCTATCTCTTCTGCTCTTACTGTTTCTGTTGATTGAGAGTAGGCGACAGTAATTTTGGAAAAAATTTGGATCTTTGAGAGGTTTTGGAGATGTGGAATAGTGTGGATGAACAGTAACGACGTGACAGAGGTGCGAACAGGGATGACGATGACGAAGAGTAACGGCGACACTGCAGTGATGAACAGTACTCCTTTTTTTTTAAATACATTTTTTTATTTAAATCTGGATAGTAGAGAGGAGTTAGGGTTGATAATCAATCGGTAGAAGCCTAAGCTCTAATACCAAATGATGGGGACGAAGAGTAGAATTAGGGTTTTGGGAAAGATAGAGAGAGAGGAAGAGAGAACATAGGAAATTGCTCACACAAATATTTCTCCATAATAATTCATTGCCTACTAACGAGGGATTACAATAGAGAACCCTAAACTTGGGAAATAAGCTAACTATAATAAATATGGAAACTAATAATAAGAATAATTCTAAATTATTTAATTAAATATAAATACTAAAATACTATTGTTGGACCCTTTTAATTGGGCTTAAGAGTTCCACAGGCTTGTCCTACATCAAGTGCCTTGTGGAACTATCATTTTTCTTGTCGAAATATTTATCCTCCAAACAATAGGCACAATCCACTGTTTGCTTAGGTGAGAAGATGTAATAATAAGTCATGGAGACATTTAATGTATTTTGTATTCTAGACTCCTTAAGAAAGTTCATTAAAATCTATTCTATCCATAAATAATCTGATTGTAATTATGTTTACTTATCAAATGTGTATAAATAATTTGGAGTATGTAATATCCGATTATGGTTGTGATAAATGACAAATGAGCCTTAGTATTTAAGGGCTGTAGGTAGCAACCTCTTATTTGGACCAGAACCAAACATCGAGTCTCTTTAGCTCACGATTGGTGGGCTTGTCGTTGAAGGTAACTAGTTTTAGTCATTGTCTTTTTGTTTTCAGATCTCCCTGGGTGGCCTATGCTAACACCTTTGAAGGTTCAGATGCAGAAGTGTGACAAGTGTTCCCGGGAGTTTTGCTCTCCAATCAACTACCGGAGACATATACGCGTGCACCGACGATCTTTTTATGTCGATAAGGTTTTTTTCCTTGATGCTTCCATGGCTTGAAATTCTTTAATTGTACATGCAGTTTAAAGGGAAGAAGGCCATTTGCGCCTTTTCCCGTATTCATAGACAGATCCAATCGCCAAAGTCAATAAAAAGGCCATTATGGGCCAAGATCCAAATGGATCAACTAAAAATTTGTGACTATATATGTGCAATAGCTGCTATATCTGTATTCGGTGATATTGATGTTTTGGCCATTCAAAATTCAAGGAGTTTTTACTTATTAAGACAAAATTATTATTTTTTTGTAAGATTTGTTGGTTTGTAGAACCTAATTGTAATTTCCTTCCCATGGAATCTATTTCTTTCTTATTATTGGCAATGTTTTAGTGTCTGATATGATGTCAATATGGATCGCAGGAGTCTCACAAAAACAGGGATTTGTTGGGAGCATTTTGGGATAAGGTAATGGCTTGTCTAGGTATTTCCACAAGGACCTTCTTTAGTCGCATTACACTAATTAATATATGTATTATGCAGTTCTCTTTGGATGAGGCTAAGGAACTTGTATCATTTAAGGATGTGATGCTGGAGGTATTAACCTGGTCTATGTTTCAATTTGTGTATAGATCTGAGTGCTTACATCTGAAAATTTAATCTACTTGAAGTTTTGCCATCTAGTTTTGTTTTATATTCATTGGTCATAGTACAAAGGACCTTATATTGGGCATGTAAAAAGGGCAAATGTTTCAAACAGGTTTGAGTATTGGGTGGGATATCAGAGGATTTTAAAAATTACTATGACTATATGATAATTATTCATTTAAGATTAAAATTAGATTTGATCATCAACTTAAGGCTATAGACATATTGATCATTGTATTTTTGGCTCTCGCTTTTTCCCATCTTTTTTGAAACTATGATTCTCCCAATTTAGGATGATACATGTTGGCATTACTATTGTTTCTTTGTTTTTAACATTGAATTCACAAAATTTTATGATTGATTTGTTACTTTTTTTATGAGATATAGTATTCAATAATTGGTTATCCTGAATGATCTGTATCCTAATATATTAAGAGCCTTTGCCAATTTGTATCCTTTATTTTAATGGTTACTGTATCTTCGTACTCCTATAACTTGTCATTAGAAAAATCATCATACTCTTATATCGGTCAGTATCTGTGCTTCCTAGTTGAGGTTGCACCTCTTTCTACGTGCTCTGTCTCTTTCTGTCTGCGTGAATTTGCACGTGTGATTTAAGGCTATAGATTGTAAAGGTCTCTGTCTCTCTAGTATTTAACTTCTTGTTACATATTTCTAGGTTACCCCAAACACGCTGCCTGATTTATTATTTTAGTCTATGATTGGTAATGGGCTAGATTCTTTATTTAGATCATGAAACACCATAAAATTATAGCAGTCAAATGAATACACCAGCGAACAGAATATTTATTCTTTATTTTTCTTGAGAGAGATTTTCTTGTTTTAAGCCTTGGGATTTCATTATTTTTTAGATCTGACTATATATCTCAAAATTTCCCCGCTCTTCAATCATGTTTTCTAGATAAAGGAAGAAAATTTTATTATAGAAAAAAGGTAATACAGACTGTTAGGACAAGAAGTCCTCCGAAGAAATACAGGTGTGCTCCTCAATCAATGATGAAAATTTTAATTTCTGGAGATGTAAGGAGATTCTCCCTTTATTACATAAAGTGCTTAACCTGTAAGAGAGGCGAATTCTCCCTATGTTTCACTGAAATGAGCACTTCCATGAACAGAATCATTATTCTTTACTATTCCTTGAAAATAATTATTCTTCCTCTTTGAATATTTGATGTTTCATTATTTTTAGTTATTGTTTTAAGCTGACAACTTTTTAGGGGGTTCCTGGCTCTTCAATTATAGAGGCATTGGAATCATTTATCCGCAAACCAGGATTTGTTATTCCTCAAGCTTATGTGAAGGCCGGCTCTGTACTCTTGGTAAAGGGTGTTGTTTTGATGGCTCTTTACTCTCAGCTCTTCAAACTCTAGTTTTCTTTTCCCTCTTGGGTTGTATTTTGTGTATGCTTAGGAAATTTTATTTTCAGGATGTGATCCAAGCTAGACCTTCCAGGCTTCCGATTTCCTCCCAGGAGCTATTCTCTGTCCTTGATGATGCCAGTGAGAGAACATTCTTATGTGCCGGTTCAACAGAATCAATGCAAAAGTATGTCTTTGATGGGGAGGCTGGGAAAATTGGCCTCGAGATGAAGAACTTGGTTGCTTTCACCAGCTTCCTAATTGAGCAGAAACTGGTATTGATCTGTCCCATATGTTAATCTTTGCTTTCTGTCTACTCGGTCATTAATTTTTTTTTAACTTATATTTTTTTTACTTGGTAAAATGAAAAGAAGCAAAGAAAATGAAACTAAACACGCTTCTACAAATATAGTGGTCATGTATTATTTCTCCTCAACATCGCAAATAATCTTGTTGTCTTGTCTGCTTAGCTGAAAGCATGGCTTGCCGACAAAGATGCTGAAGCCTTAAGATGCCAGAAATTGCTTGTGGAGGAGGAAGAAGCTGCTCAAAGGAGGTAAATTAAACATATTTCTCTGCAAATTTTGAAATTATGTTTTCTTCTACTATGCAACGTTGAATACTTGTCAAAAAAGAAAAACTGTTTTTTGGAATGGCTAGTGTTTTTATTTGCTTAGCTCTTTTAAGTAAGAAAATTAGTTTTTTTTTTGGAGTGGCTTGTGGTTTTTTTTGGCTCAGCTCTTTTCAGTTGGAAATTAGTTTTCTTACTTCCAACTTTCATTTTAATAGGCAAGCTGAGCTGTTGGAAAGAAAAAGGCAAAAAAAACTTCGGCAGGAGCAGAAAGCTAAGGAACAATTATACAAGGAGAATCCAGAGTCAAAATCCATAGCAGACATATTAAAGAACCCACCTTCTGCTGAACCGTCCAATCCTCAACCCGTAGAGGCATCGGCAGAACATGTTCCCTCACACCTTGAGCCTCTCCAAGCTACGGATATTGAGGTCCAAGTTGGATTTAACAGTGAACAATTGGGTTCAGGTAGTGCTCGGAATGTTGAACCTCGAAATGACCTGGGTCACGGTCGTCGGCACTTAGTCATCACTAGGCGACAGGTGCCGAAATCACAGTGGGGTGGACGGAACGGCTTTCATCATGGCCAGAATCTTCGTATACTGAAACCAGAACTTGTGCAAAAGAACGGTCCCAACAAGGATATAAGGGCTGCTCCAGTTATTGGCAGTAAAGTTTGGACTAGAAAAACAAAAATAGAAAATGGCAGGGGCCGTGTGCCGAGTAGAGGACAGGAAGAGGACATAACAGAGCCAACTAGTTGCGAGCTGATGATTGGTTCTATACCCGTGCCAGTGAGAAATTTTGCTGCCCAGCAACAGGTTAATAGTCCGTCTGAAGTCCATGTCGTGCCTAAAAAAAGTAATGCTCAAGATAAATTGATGAAGCCGGATTCTATACCAAGTAGCACAAATCGTTCTACTATCAAGATCTGGAGACCCATAAGCAGCCATGGGACCCAAGGTGAAGTTGCAGTCCAAAGTGGCAATCAAGAATCCAAGGATGATTCAGTTTCAGGAGTGGGTTGTGAATTAGAAGGAGATGGTAGCAAAAGCATGGAAATAATGCAGCCGAAAGGCTTGCCATTCTCCAGCCAAGCTGCAAGAGCTTTCCTTGCCCAGAGTACGTTCATTTCATGTCAATATATAATACTCTTTTAAATATTTTCAACTTTAAATGTCTAATTGCAGCCTATTTAAATCACATGTAGGATGGAAGGAGGCCATCTCTGGGGACCATTTGACCTTGGTCCTATCCCCTGAGCCTGAATCTCAAGGATCCCATGGCAGTGCAGAGAACCCGGTGGGTAACGTGGGCCCACTTGAGTCTTCAAACAGAGGGCATGCGAAAGGCAAGCTGAGAAGAATGCCCGGCAAGGGTGTCAAAAAAGAGTACATTCCGAAACAGAGAAGTGTTAACTAGGAGATAGAGGGAGAAGATTTAGCTTGTTATACCAAATGTGCAGTTAAACCCACCGCCGCCCGCCGCCGCCGTCATTACATTTTTTGCAACGGAGGTTCCAGTTTTACTAGTGATATTTTTGTCAGAAAAATTGAGAAAAAAAGAGTTTTCTGAGGAAAGTATTTTGAAGAGTATTCTTATCTTTCTTGATTTTTATTGGATTTCAATTGAGATTTTGGTGAGTTGAGGAGGTTTTTGTTCTTGTTGTCTAGATTATCCTGTAATATTTAAAATAAACAGGCTTTTTATTAATTTTTTTATTTTGCAGCTAGAGAGTTTTATTATGTTTTGACAATTAAGGTGGGTTTGTAATTTTGTTTACCGAAATATATTGAATCTCATTGATCCTAATTGTTTCAGACCAAATGATAATTTCCGTTGAGCAAATTGGATCTCATTATTGCTTGCATTTTTCCTCGACTTGCTGTCAACTGTAAATTGGATCTCATAGTATTATAATGTTGGACTGTCTTGTTCCGATAGATATGTCCTCAAGTGTGCTAATTGTTGATGCTAGATTTGTTCAGAATTCAAATGTGGATGCAGGCTAGCAATTTCTTCTTCGGCGTCACTTTGAACATATGCTCATATCTGCAAATATTATAGAAGTTTATCTGTATCTCAGGGCTAGGAGTGTATACATGGTGCGCACCAGCTTTGCTCATATATGGTGGTAACGGTTGACACATCTTCCTGAATTGTTTCCGTTTATTGTATTGAAATTTTTTTGACTTGTATTCTTTCCTAATTTGTAACATAATTACATGTTTATAATGTTTCACTTCGTGTTTATAATATTTCAGTTATCAAAAATGAAGCCTGTCGTTTTGGTTCAAGCTCTGCATCCAAGGGAGGCTGTTCTTTTAATTTGGTCCGCAGAAGGTATGTGGTCAGTCAAATCTTCTCATTTAATCAAATTTGTAGAAAAATTTAAACCCGAACCAATCTCCTCCTCGTTCATTTCTTTTGGACAAATCTGACCATTCAGAACCCAGACCAACCATACCACTCATCTATCTCTTTTGTAAGCCACGTATTCCTATTTTCCAACCCCAAAATCCTCAACAGTTGACACGTGTGCACCCACTACCTTGTCTTCCTCTCCCTCCCTAAAAATCCTCTCTTTCCATTTTCTCCACACGGAAAACCCTACTTTCTCACTCTCCATTTACCTTACACTGCCAAATCAGATCCCACCCGCAAAGTTGCATCTTCCCCATATCTCCATCTCTTTCTTTCGTTCTTTACAAACACAAAGAAAGTTCGAATCTTTCACAAAAATGTCAGGTGGGGTTGGTCCGTTCAACGACATACATCTCCCGACTGAACAAACTCATGAAAAAGAAATAATCCCAGAAAACCAGACAAACTCCGACACTTCGTCCTCGTCAAAAAACAACCAAAAAGTATTCGTGAAACCTCGGAGCAGAAGCTTCTTCTCCTTTCAGCAACTCAATGCTCTGGCCGTCATCATCGTTCTCGCCGCCAGCGGCATGGTAAGCATAGAAGACTTTGCATTTGTCCTCTTCTCCTTCATCTACATGTATTTCATCTCCCGGGTCGCTTTCCCCTCTCACTCCCCCACCGCTGATCCCCCCGTTTTCGGCAAGAAAAACAAAATCTTGGGCCTTTACGTGTTCATCGGAGCGATGATCGGGCTATTTCTTCCAATTGCTTACATATTTGAAGGAATTTTTGAGGGAGACAAAGAGGGTATTAAGGCAGCTGTGCCACATGTTTTTCTATTGGCGAGTCAAGTTTTTATGGAAGGGGTTACCTTTTCGGACCGGTTTTCGCTGCCAGTTCGGGTTTATGTGCCGGTGGTGTATAATTCGGTGAGGATTTTCGCGATTATGGAGTGGTTGAGGAGTGAGATATCGAAGGTGGACGAGGAGTATGGTGGGAGTGCAAGAAGGTTGTTCATTGGGAGAGCTTTGGCTGTCGCGAACATGGTGTTTTGGTGCTTCAATTTGTTTGGCTTCTTGTTGCCGTTTTATCTTCCAAAAGCTTTTAAGGCTTACTATTCGGCTTCTCCTGGAATCAAGAATCATTAGCGTTTCAATTCTGCGCCAGCTTTTAATTAATTAATTTGCTGTGAAATGTATGTTAATTAAGCTTCGCAGTTCTGGGTTTTTACTGGTTTCATTTGCTTGTGTTTCTTTTCTAGGCAATGATATTAATGTAAGTTTTGATTGGTGGTAGATTATCTTTCTTTTTTTTCTTTTTTTTTGGTTTTTAAGTAAATGAAAATAATTCTTGATATATGATTCTGTCTTGGATCATTTCCTTATAATTTTGAAAAGAAAAATCTGGTTACTAATACTCCCTCTGTCCATTAAATTAAATTTTTTATATTATAAAATATGTTCAATTATGAATAAATTATTTAAATTATTTTTAATAATATTATTATTTTAGATAATGAAGTAGTAGTTCAGGTGAGAGTTACAGTATTAAAATTATAATTTTAAATAATAAAATAATAATTAAAATTGTGAATAATAATGTTAAAGTATCAGAAGAAATAATAGACTGTAATGTTATATAATAACAGATAAAGTGATGGGTTATTTTTAATAAAATAATTATAATTTGGATATTTTATATTATTAAATTTATATATATATATATATATATATATTATAATTATATTGAAATGTCTAAAAAAAATTTGTTGCAATGTTATTTACGGAGGGAGAACCAATTTAAGCTCTGCTCATCTAAACATGAATTGATCTGTGTAAATAAAGAAAAAAAGAGTGAGACCAAAGAAATTATGTTTTATTATTTAACCCAAAAAATAAACCCAAAGAAATTAAAATTAAAAAATTAAGAGGAAAAAAGAAGAAAGATGTGAAGGAGTGAGACTTGATGCACTGGAGTACAGAAATCTTGAACTTCTGACAACTTCACTTGTTATTGTACTTGCGGAAATAACTTCCTAACCTTTCCGGAGAATCTTGAGCAACTGACAGCAATGTAAACAATTATAACAACCAACTATCTTCAACCGTTTCAGTATTGGACTGTTCAACCGGATATGATGTCTTGATAAATTAGTTTATTTTTGAATAATTTTTAAATTAAATAATTGTCAAATAAATTAAATTTAATAATAATTGGCATTCAAATACTTTTTTTTAAGTGTCAAATTTTCTCTTCATCAAATTAAGTTCTTCTAACAAATTTTAAAACTAATATTACTTTTCCTACCGATGTCAATTGAAACGAAGGTGAAGTCAAAGTCGGTTGTAGACGATCATAGTTTTTATTTATTTATTTGGATAAAACAGTCGGTAGCGACTATATTATTAGTACCACTTAGTATTTTCTTCTTTTTATTTTTTTGTGAAAAAAAAAATGTTAAATAAAACCACCACATTGTGGAACTGAAATTTAGAAAAAAAAAATGGTGGACAAAGATATCAAAATAATGGAAGAACTGAAATAAAGAAATCAGATCGATGAAAGCTGATTTTATATTTTTTGAAAAATAATTTATAGTCGTATTATTTTATTCCGTATGAAGAAAAAAAAATATCTCCAATGTCATCAGGATCACAAGATAGAAGATATTAATCCTAGTTTTTATTTATTTATTTGGGTAAAACAGTCGGTAGTCAATGCACGACTATATTATTAGTGCCACCTAGTATTTTCTTCTCCTTATTTTTTCGTGAAAAAAAAAAATTAAATAAAACCACCACATTGTGAAACTGAAATTTAGAAAAAAAAAATGGTGGACAAAGATATCAAAATAATGGAAGAACTGAAATAAAGAAATCAGAACGATGAAAGTTGATTATGTGCTTTTTGAAAAATAATTTATATTCGCATTATTTTATTCCGTATGAAGAAAAAAAAATATCTCCAATGTCATCAGGATCACAAGGTAGAAGAGATTAATTAAGGGTACTACGATCTATAATTGTCCAACTTACAAGTCATAAGAGTTGACTCTCAAGTCATTTTGAATTGAGCACAAATAACTTGCAAATATAAAAAAGTTTACTAGTCATAGACCCTGTATGGCACAACTTATTTATTTTATAACATTATAAATTATTTATTAATTAAAATAAATTATAAATTTTTTTCAAAAAAGTTTAAAATACTACTGTACTTAACATATAACTTTCTTTAAATTAGTTAAAATAAACACTTTTAAAATAATTTATTTTTAAAAATAAACTATAATTAGTAAAAACAAATTGTTCCAAAATACTAAGAATTCAACTACTGACAAGGAATCAGGATGATTCTGACAAAAAGGTCCAAAAACATCCGGTAAATATATGAATAAACATTGCAATGATTTTACCATCCATAAATCCAGTGATGCAACATAGAGAACAACAAATATATTACACAACACCAAAAAGAAAGAATCAAATAACTAAAAATAATATTAAAAATTTTATAAAAAAAAAGGTTAAAATCAACAAGATTTTGAGAAAAAGCGAGAGAGCCAACTCAAATAGAGTCCAAGCTCCTCGGGAGTTTTTCACCCCTTCAACTCCTTCACGGTGCTTTCCCTTATTCTGTTTCTTTTTTCTTTTAAAGTTTCCCTCCCAAAAAAAGATGGCTCTACGCTATAAAATTGCCCATGTGGTTGGCAAAACAACCAATTTAAGCATTGCAATGTTTCTTTTGATAAAATTTGATGTACCATTGCAATTTCTGACGGGTATTGCAGCAGCGAGATCGTCATTATCTTCTATCTAAATCTGTACATAACAATATTTGTAAGACACTGAACTTATCTTCTGTTGTGTACTAAAAGGATGGTTGATTTATTTTAGCAATTTCGATTATTAAGCAAAATAATTTTTTTTGTTATTGTTGTTTTGTATCTGTGTGGGTGGATGTTTTTTTTTTTTTTTTTTTTGTTTTTTTTGTGGTTGTTTTTTT